>PVLC010011083.1:0-48184 GCA_004027655.1 Graphiurus murinus
GCAGGGGGATGTTGTGGCAGGTGACCTGGCCCTGCACACACCATCTGCTTCCAGCCACTCTTCACTGGAGCATCCCTTGGCAGGGATGAGGTGTAGACGAGAGGCCCCAGGGGAAGAGACTCAGGCCCCAGGGCCCAGGCTCCAATCCCAGAGATCAGAGCTGGAAACCATTGGCCTGAGAAGTTTGACAAAGTTTTCCCTGATGGTGACTATGAAGCTGTGATTACTCAGGGCTCCTGGCAGAGTTCCTGGCAAAAGTTCTAGGAAGTGACTGGTATGGTAATTTGAGTGAGTGAGGAGTCCAAGTCCCAGTTCAGATCCAGGGTGGAGTTATTCTCATTGTTCTGTTTCTCATCTCCTTTCCGCAGTTGCAGACAGAACCTCTACCAGCCTCGGCAGGCCTGAGTTTGACCCTCGTCCCAGTTTGGCAGGGACCCAGACTGTTCCCCAATATCTGGTTCTCCTCTTCTTCTAGGTTCATGGAAAATGGTACTTCCCCATTCCCTAGAAATTAAGAGTAGCCAAGTGGCTTGCCTTAGCCAATGGCGTATGAGCAAAAGTGATGTGTACCCCACCTGGTGGAAAACTTTAATGGACTATGCTCAACTCTCTACCTTTCTCTCTTCCCTTATTGCAGCAGCAGGGAGGCCACCTGCTGATATGGAGGGGTAACATTAAGACATCACATAGAAGCCCTTACCCTGGATAGTCACTCAGCCTGTTGTCCTGCAAAGTCACTGTTGTATGAGGGCTATTTGTTACTGTATCCTGATGTGACCCATCCTGACTGATACCAAGCTGACCACAACATGCCTGCTATGGGGGAGAGATGGAAAGTTGATAAAGAAGAATCATCTTCTGGAAGTTTGTCAAACAACTAGGAGAACTGAAATTCTTTTTTAGACTTGATTCTGATCAGCAAGAAGAGATTAGTTAGAATGATGAAAGTGCAAGGAACTTTGGCAGTGACCATTATCTAGCCAATGAGATTTCCAAAAGCCCTGAGAAAAATAGTCATTTATTAATTTGAACATGCAGTTGGTCCATCTCCATTTATTCATATCCCAGTTATTGGTTGAGTGCCAGGCTAAAGCTCTGACAGGGAACACGGAGATAAAACTGTAAGGTCACTGCCCCTGAGAAGTTCTCTGCCTAAGAAAGAACAGAAGCCTTTAGAACCCTACAGTCTTAGGAGAAATACTGCCAAGGAAATCCTAAGTGCCTGTGATGTGGAAAGGAAAGATGAACCCAAGAGATAGAGGGTCAGAGCCAGTGTTGAGAAAACTCGGAGTTACTTCTCAGTCTCTAAGTCCACAGACATTGACTGAGCATGTTCAATGTGCCAGGCATGGTTCTAATGTTAGAAGGATGCAAAGGTACACAAAGAAGGGCTGGAGAGAGTCAATACTGGACATCGATGCAATAAGTGTGTAATAAGGACCCTGGAGAAGGAGATAATCTAAAACAAGTGGCTCTGCATGGGCATCTAGAAAAGGCCCTGGTCTGTGGAATCTAAATAGGAGTTCACCGTTCACCACTTGTCCATTCACCCAGCTCCCTTTCACCCTGGTACATCTGAAGCTGTCTGGTAGGAGCGGTGCCCACGTGCGCAGCCCCAGCATTTCTCCCAGGGCAGCAGCAGTACTGCAGCCGTGGTCATCATGCATCCTGTTGACAGGGAGAAGCCACCCACCTGAGCTGAGCAACGTGTTAAGGGAGGAGGTGAGATCTCTGGAAGAAGACAGGTCACGATGTCGACATCTGAGAAGTCTGGGGTCGGGTCAGAAAGGCGAGCAAAGGGGGCAGGGGAGTTGTCAGGAGGAGATCAAACCAAACCATATGCACAGGCTGCTGTGGTTGGCGCTGGCTGCATAAAGGGAGGGGAGTTGCTGACCACAATGCTCTAGACCGATTTGGACTAAAAAATTTGTCAAATTTTAAAATCACAAAAATAGACTCTTTTTTTTTGCTTTAAAAAGTAGAGAAAGAGAAGAAAATCTGCCTAAGAGAAGGATCAGCCCGCTCTCTAGAATGGGCAGAGATTATGACCTGATCCCTGATCAGTAGCAGGGAGCTGACTCCCAGCATCCTACAAGTGGGCAGTGACAGGCCACATTCCAAGGTGGCCAGCTAGAGTCCTGACCACGGGGTCTGGATGGTCAACATGCAGTTGCCATCAGCTGAGCCTCCAGAACTGGGACCACCTGGCTCCCTAGCTCACACCTGCAGGGGGCTGAGAGCCCTTCGGGCTTTCTGAACCTGCCGAGGCAAGGCTGGCCTCACAGGCCACTTCTGGGGGCCCTGGGACTCGAGCCCAGACTCCTCTTCTCTTAAGCCAGGACTCCGGGGCTCTCGTGGCACTTTTTACATGTGTGTGTGATTTCTTGGTTTATATTGGTCTTTTTCTGTCTTTAATTAAATTCCTTTTTGGAAAAAAATATCTCTACAGAACCAAGGGATTAACATTTTTCAGTTTTGTGTTTGATTTGTTGTTTTGGCCCCATCTGTGTCATGGCTTGGGACCCTTTGTGGCTGATTTTCATGCTGGGGACAGCAGACACCTGATTAAGCTGTGCGTGTGGGGGTGAGGGGCAATACTGAATGAGGTGACAACTTGAGGCCAGACAGGTGGCAAAGCCAATGGAAAGTTCTGCCCCTTGATCTTACATCACACCCCCATACCCTTCCTGGGGGGCTTCCCAGAGGACCAGAGCCCCAAACACCTACCACTGTCAGCCTGGCTCCTCCCCTTCAGTGCCCCCTCCTTCAGGGACCATCCTCCCCCCTCGTCCTGTGTGGTCAGTTCCCAGCCTGGACGTTCCATCATCAAAGGGAGAGGACAAAGCCGGCTTGTTGCTCTGTGTTTGTCTTGGGAGCGTGTATCCCTAGGAGAGCCTCCTGGCCTCCCCGGCCAGGAATAGCACTGGATCCACTGGGCCAGCCTGCCTGCCCCGCCAGACCTTCGGAATGGCTTGTTTTTATTAAAATTCTTCTGCACGCGCAATCCCGGACGGTGTGTGGATCTTGGATGAGGCGGTGTGGGGGACCCGAGGAGAGGAAGGCCTCGGGCTTCTGTGGCCTGTTTCTTTGGCCTGCTTTTCCAGAGTAAGAGGGAATGGAAGCCCAGAAAAGTGACCCAAGATTTGTGCCCCAGAGCTGGACAGGGTGTGACCCAAGAGCCACGCAGGTTTGGGCTGGGTCTGGGCTACCAGCCCCCAGACGTAAAGAAAGTCCGCGGGAGAGCCTGGAAGTGGAAGGCCACAGTGCCCTGCGCTGCTGGGCAGGACTTGTGAGAAGCTCCCTCTCACTCCTGCAGAGTGGCGTCTGCTTGGCAACTGTCCCCTGGCCACAAGCAGTATTCCAAAGCAGTCAGGGCCACCTGTGACAGCGATGCAGACACTGCTGAGAGCAGGACTCAAGTTGTTCTCCAGCGCCAACCTGATCCCAGGCACCCAAGCCCGTGATCCTCAGGGCTATGGATGTCCCCTCCTGAGGCCCAGCCATTCCTCGCCTGGATTTGGAGGGAGCAATAACCCCAAACTCCAGAGTAAAATCTACTTTGCATGGTTGGACTTACGCACAGAAAGTCTATTCCCAGCATTCAATCCAGTTTATCTGGAGACTGATTTCCTTCTTGCCTCCTGAACCCCAGTCTCCTGGGCCTCAAAGCTGGTGCTACTCCGGGGAGGCCCTGGGGGAGACAGACGGCGGCACCAGAGCTTCCAGCCACAGCGTGCGCTTTTCAACGTCATGGTTGAAGGCTTAGGTCTGTGCTCTCAACAGTCTGGGCTCTGAGGCCCTGCTGGGGTGACCACCCCCAAAAGACCTACGGGGACGTGGTGGAGGGCGCAGGGGTGGGGGAACAGTTTTTCAAGTCAGGAAATTGCAAAAGTTCCAGCTCGCACAGCCAAAGGCTCAGTGTGGAAAATTTCAGGCTCCAAGCAGGGTTCCAGAGGAGGAAAGGAGCAATGGGGCCAAGATGCCTGTCCCTGCTCCCCAGGCTGAGCCCTCCCTCCCCAGCAGGCAGGAGGTGAGGAGGGCCCAGGCAGTATTCTCCAATAGAAAAATCATTTAGAGCCAGAGATGCTGGCTCAGCACCTTCCTGAGCATGCAGACAGAAAAGTCCATGCAAGACAGTCTGTCCTGGCTCCCAGGGGAATGCTGTCGAGGACTGCCGGTCCTCAGAGCTCAAGGGAAACTGAGGCACAATTCGAAGGCAGTGTCAGTATAAGGGACAGTCTCCCCCATGTTAGAAGCAAGAATCGTACTTGGAGAAGGAAGGGGAGGACAATCAATTGGGAAGTTTAGGTAGGAGGGATGGCTTGGCGGGGAATCCTTCCTCTGTCCTGAGATTCGTTCTGAGGGTTTCCTCCAGCAGAGCCCAGGCTCAGAGCAGGCAGGAGGATTAAGCGGTGGAATGAAATGGGGCAGGGGTGCCAGGCATGGAGGCCAAGAATGGCTGCAGCCTCAGCCTAGCTGCCAGCCAAGATTTCCTCCCTGCTGCCGTTTCCCCCTACTGGGTCCTGCTTGGCGGCCACGCTCCAAGTGGCAGGGCTCCCACCTGTCATCAGGAATCACTGGGGGCCCCCCTAGGCGCCCCGCTGACCCCGAGGCAGGCTGGGACTAGTTGACCGGGCCTGGGGGGAGCCGCCCGCCCGCCCGCCGCCGCCGCCGCCGCCACCAGCATCTCCGCCGCCTACTTGGGCCTCCTCGGACTCCTGGAGCCGGGCCTAGAGCGTGCAGCCCGCCGGCTTGTGGCTGGGGATTTCACTCGGAGCCGCTGCATTTGGAACCCATTATTTAATCATTAATTTCCTCCTCTCGTCGACCCCTTCCACCCCGCCTCAGCTCGGCGCCCCCGCCCCAGATTAGATCTCCACGTGGTGCTTTGCAGTGATCCCTGACAGGGCTTCTGTGCTGGGGACCTGCGGGCGGCGGGGGAGGGGGCCGCTCCGGGCTGCTCCGCGGCGGCGGTTGGTTGGGAGGGGAGATCCCAGGCAGCCCAGGCCTGGATCTGGGGGAGCGAGGATGCCAAGTGCCCAGAAACTGACCCCGGGAACTCGAGGGTGTGAGCTGCGCCGGCCTGGGGGTGTCAGAACAGGGCGCCTCTTGGAGGCTCAGGGCAGCTCTGCTAACTGGAGGCGGCTTTAAGTCTCCTGTGGCCCTAGCTCTAGCTTTCTGTCCCCTTCTCCCCAGGAGACACATAGAGGTGGAGAGGAGGTGAGTGAGACCCCGCCTTAGGAAGGCAGGAAGGCTGAGGTCAGTGTCCTCCGGCATCCTGAGAATCGTCCTCCACCCCCACCCCATGCCCAGCCAGGTAACAGCGTGGAGTCAGATCTGGGCAGGGTGGGGACGCTGGCCTGGGCACAGGGGACAGAGTGAGCTGAGACTGAGGAGGGACCTTTGTTGGGTTCTGCAGACACCAGAGCAGGTGAGAGGGAAGCCTGCCCTTCCTTCCTCTCTACAGCCCCTTCATTCTATGCTCAAGTTGCGAGGGGGGATGGGACCACAGCAAGCCCCATTCCTGAGGTGCAGCCCTGAGGACACTGTGCACCCGGGGTGGGAAAGAGGTCCCTGGAATCAGCAAAGGATCAAGGAACAAATATCTATTGGGTGCTCACTAGGTACCCTGCCTTCAGCACATTGTTTTGACACTGACATTTTTGTCATTGTCATCAGCAGCAGTAGCAGCAGCAGCAGAAGTAGCAGCAGCGGTGGCAGCATAGTGGACCCTTATCTAGTGCTTTCATGGGCCAATGTCCTGAGTGCTTTATGCTACTACCTTTCATAACCCTCCAGCAGACCTATGATAGAGGAGCTACCATCATGCTTAAATTAAAATAGGGACATTGGGGCTCAGAGATATAATGCAACTTTGCTCAGAGTCAGGAGGCTCAGGAACAGAGTCTGGAGTGCACACTCTTCCCAACATCGAAAGGGCAAACTTCATGAGCTGGGCACAGGTCTACACACAGCCCTCCTCTGCCCTTCCTTGCCCTTCAGCCTCAGAAAAAAGCTAGCCAGCCTAGCAACTTGCTGGCATAGCTCAGCAAGAGAGGAGAGAAGAGAGAGAAGTCCTGTTGGCCATAGCCCACCCACAGAAAAATGTCTTTCCTCAGCCATCCGCCCTTCCTGAAACATCCACCTCTTTCAAGGCCCCGATTACCCGAGTCTTCTCTACTATTCCCAAAACTGAGACACATCACTTGCCTTGCGCCATTTTCAAAAGTTTCCTGGGATGAGACTCTTCTCTCACCAGCCTGGAAACTCTTGAGGGGAGAAAGAGCACCAGGGAACTGTGTGTGGCAGGGGTGAAGACCAGAAGGCAGGATGTGCAGGCTCCAGCTCTGTCCTCCATTACCTCACTGCTACCCACACCCCCAGAGCCATGCGATGGGTATGGGAATCCAGGGGACAGGCCTCCCTTCCCTTCCCACACTCATGAACCACACCCACTGCGGAGGGAGTGATGGAGCCTGTGGACACATCATCATTTATTATTATTATTATTACTATTATTATCATTATTATTATTAAGCTTCCTACTCTCACAGCCTTGTGACTGGGAGAAATCCCTAACCAAAAGAGTCTTGATGCAGGACAGATCCCATTTCCAGTACAGGCTGAAGCCAGGTACTTACTTCCCAGGCAGTTGGGACATGGACATCTCCATCAGGGCTGGAGGCACTGGCCTGGACTTTACCCCAGGGCAGGGAGGAATGGTTCTGGTGGTGACTGCAGCAGCAGAAACCTTGGGTTTTGAGGTGGGAGCAACAGCAGTGCAGCTGTGGTGTCCGGGGCTGGCAGGTGTCAGGAACCATTCTGCAGCATGCTCTGAGCTGTCTGTGCTCTGGCTTTTCAGCCTTCCCTCTCCCATCTGTTTTCTGAGCCTGTCTTTCCACCTTTCTGTGCAATTCTTGGAGGAGTCTAATAGCCTTTTTCCACTTAAATCAGCTAGACTAAGTTTCTGTTGCTTGCAGTCGACGCAGTCTGGATTCTTAGAGCCTTTCTTTGCCTACCTTCCATCCATTCCTTGGAATCTACTCAGCCAACAGTTCAAATGCACAGACAAGATGCCAAGTTGACATTCTGTCCAGTGCCAGTGTTGGTTTCCCAAGTCAGATATTTCCCCAGAGACTCCAGGACAAGAAGTAAGGACACATGATGTAATGGATGAGGACCGGCTTTTGCAGGCCAGAACCAGGGTTGAGTGCCCCAGCCCCTACCCCTTCACAAGAGACATATATTACTTAACTTGTTTGAGGCACAGTTTTCTCAATCTGCAGAGAAAATGTGATAAAGTCTGCTTCATGTCAGTTGTTGCAAAGACCCGATGAAATGATTAGTGAGCAGAAAGCACTTCAAATGGCACCGGGCACATAATGGCACTCAACACTCATGGATTCAACAGACATTTTCTAATAATTGTCTCCAGTTCTTCACTTATTTCTTACACTTTGCTGTGTGAATTCGTGGTTCCCCCCACTAGAAGTAGAGTATACTTTGTCAATCCAACGCTCAACTCTGAGGGCTTGTTTACATGGCTCTCTTTGGCTAATGGATTTAAGAGGATGGGATACAGGCGAAGTGTCCTTATCCAAGGCACTTGGGGCCAGGAGAGTTTCAGATTTGGGATTTTTTTTTTTTTAAAACTTGGAATATTTACATAATCAGATATCTTGGGGAGAGAACCCAAGTCTAAACAAAAAATTATTTGTGCTTTACATATATATATATCATATACATATAGCTTGAAAGTAATTTTATGCAATATTTTTAATAACTTTGTGCATGTAACAAAGTTTCATGGTGTGGAATTTTCCACTTGTGGCATCATGTTGGAGCACAAAAAGTTTTGGATTTTGGAGCATTTCAAATTTCAGACTTTTTGATTAAGGAGGCCCAGCCTGTACAAGCAGGGATTTGACATGTACTTGCACAGTTGAGCTTACCCTGTTAGGATTTTGCTATCCTTATGGGAAAACAACATACTTTGAGTAGGTATTAGTCCTAATGGAATTTGAGGCACATGAGGCAGACCTACATGAAGCTTGGAGCAAAGACCAGCTGACCCTCAGTGAGTGAGAATAAATAATTGTTGTTTGACCTTTGGGGTGATTTGTTATGCAGCACTATTGAGGAAATTTACTAACTGATGTATTCTCACTACCATGCAATCCGAAGATGGGCAATTCAGGGATGGCATAGTCTGACCTACACAATATTATTAGAGATTCCTGCTTTATCTACTATATAGTATATGGAATTTATCTTCATAATTGCAAGCTGGTTCCCATATCTCTAATATCCATGTTCCAGGCAAGAAAAGAGGTAAAAGGTGAAGGATAAAGGGTAAAAGAAAAAAACTAAAAAGGAACATATTAGTCTGTCCCTTTAACAAGCTTTCTGCAGCCACCTCCCCCACCATGTATTTTATCTTATTGTTACATATACATATATATATAATCTAAAGCACTGTCTTAATGCCCCCCCCCATCTGTGAAGGATCCAAAACTATATATTTTTTTTATTGAATAATACTGTTTCCCTGAACAGATTTGAGGTTCCAATAGTAAGGGGAGAGGAGGAGAATGCCTGCCTCTGATTTATTGAGAACCTACTATGTACCATGCAGTATGCTAATTGTGGAGATGCAGCTGGCCCAGGGCTCCTGGCCTAGTGTCAAAGGGAGAGAAGAATAATGGGGATGCACATTCTTTGCTACAGTTCTGTATGGAGGGATATCTTAACAGGCTCTGTTGTTTCCAGTGTGAAGCAGGCATGGAGGACCTTTCCTTCGTTGGCATCCTGTCTCACCTTCTCCTTTCAAGCCCCACATCCCTGGAACATTATTGCAGTGATGGTAGAATTCATCGGGGTTTTTTTCTTTTCATGGTCAGTGGACAGCTTTCTGACTGATACCATCCAGGAGGGCCACTGAAGTGGAGATCAGGGAGTTCAAAGATGCATTGAATGGTCTCCACATGACTACTTAGTGTTGGTAAATGAATGATGCCCTCCTCCGAGGAGCCAGGACTTTCCAGACGCCAGCCCCACCTCTGGATCCTTTTCTCTCCATGAGATGTCTTCCTACTCAGGCCCTACTCCTCTCTGGCTGACTGCCTTTCTCTTTTAATCTCAGGCATCTTATCTAGACTCATAACTTCGTCTGTCCTCTCAGGATCTATGCTGCAAAGTATATTTCTGTCTTTCTACTGAAATAGACCTTCCCTGAGGCATCAATGCCTCACAGTCTAGTTTCAATGAGAGAAAACCATGGGATGAAAATAAATACTGGGATGAGAAATCACATCCCTAAAGAAAGAAAATCCTGTCACACACATAGGTGGTCAGGCTATCTCGGTATAATCTGAGCAAAGACAGAGAAGCCTACCCCAGGTAGAGGTGCCCAACCCAGCCTGGGTGGAGGGAGGGAAGGCAAAGATGGAGGCTCCTCTGCTCATCCTTACCTTTTGGCATTTGTTCTGTGCCAGGTGCTGTCCTTAGTGCTGGGACCCGACACAGTGATCAGATGGTCCTTGGGTACGGTCCTGGCAGAGAGGGCAGCCAGAGTAGGGCAGGGAGAGTGCAGAACACTCCGGAAATTACGAGTGGTGCAAAGTGGGCGCAGGAACACAAGGATGGTGCAGGTGTCAGAATATGGTGTGGAAGTGGGACAAGGGGTCCAATCAGGGATCATACAGGACTTTGGGGCCATACTTGGGAACCTGGACTCTATCCTGAGAGCCCAGGTTGAATGCTGATGAGTTATAATATGAGGCAGGGTTCGGTATTTGAAGGGAGGGAGATGACTTTGGCTGTGATGTGGGAGATGGGTCTGAGCAAGGCATGGAGTCCACACAGCAAAAGGTTAGGGGACTTTGCCTTTGTGGTATTTCAGGGCTCCCAGCCAGGCTAGCAACACTGGGGTGGAGAGGAGATGGACAAAGCAGCCGTTAGGGCAGTAAAGCTGTGCCTGTGTTTATTTTTTTGAGGAAAAAGTTGAGAAGGCATAAACAACACTCCTTCCTCTCAAATCTACCACCACATTTTCCTGCTTGGGGCTTTCCTGGTTGGGGCCTGGGCCTAACGCTGCTCATCAGGTGAAGACTTTACCCGGCATGAGGACCTGGGCGTCAGGGAGGCAGAAGCAAGGAGCTGTGGTCCAACGTGAGCTCTGGGCTAGAATGGGCAGAGATGGGGATCAGATCAGGAAGGTTCAAGCAGTCTGGCTCCCATATCTCATCAGTTCTGAACACCTCCCTCTCCCCGCTGCCCTCCACCATGCCTGGAGACCTCCTGCTCTCCTTGGGACCCTCAAGAAGTTTCAGGAAGGTCCCTTCAGAAGGGTTACCCATGCCCCGGGTGTTCTGCCTCCAGCCTCAGCTGGCGATCCCCAGTAGCCCACTGTGGAAGACCCACCCCCGACTCACTTCGCCCCTCTGCTCTGAGGTCGGACAGACCCCCTCGGTGGCCCCTCAATCCAGGCCTCCTGCAGCTCCCTGCCTACAGCCTCCATCTGGCCTTCAAGCCATTGCTTCATTTTCTTTGGCTGTTGCTTTTTCCTCTTTCCACGTACCTGGTTGGCTTCCAGGATCAGCCGAGGTTCAGACTTGGCTACATAGAAATAGAGATAGACACAGTCCCTTTATTATTTAATTTAGTGGGGGGAAAAAAAGAGAAGAAAAAGAAAAGGGAATTCTTGGCTGAATGGTACCTTCCAAGCTAGAGCCAAGAGACCCCACCAAAGATGCTGGGAGCTTGGACAGGAAATGGCCAGCAAGAATCTCCTTTCTAAGTCCAAATGGCCTCCCCGCCCCCACGTTGGGCCTTGTCTAGTGGCTGCAGGCCTCAGGCTGCTCTCTACCTTCCACCTCCCAGGCGTGCCTTTGCCCCCCCCCCCCATCCCCCGGGCTACAGCCCCTGCCAAGCCCTGGCAGTGACACATTGCTCAGCCCCTGCCTGGGGCCCTCCAGGCTCCAGTGACCTCTGGATGCCCCCCCAGGCCCACCACACACTGTGGGCTGTTCCAGCCGAAATTCCCTTGCACTGTGGAAAGAGGAAATGAGAGCAGGGGTGGGGGCAAGGGATAACGGAAAAAAATAAAATAAAATGAGATGGAACCGAGTCCTGGAAGAGAGAGAGAACTGAAGGAGGAAGAAGGAGGTGCGGATTAGCTGGCCTGGCCGGGGGCCGTGGTGGGGAGCTGGTCAGGTCAAATGCAAAGGGAGCTCGGTCTAGGGTCTAGGGTCTAGGGCCTTGTCTGGGCCTAGGCTGGGATTGAGATTCTTGAGTGTGATTCCTGCAGTCTCTCAGAGCTGACCAAAGCACCCAGGGGCATCTGAGCCCCCCAAGGAAGCAGGGTACGGAACGTGCAGTGCACACTGGCCAAGCCCTTAGAATGTGGCTCACAGGAGGAGCTTGGAGTCAGCTACACGTCCCAGCCACAGCTTGGCATCCCCATCAGTCTTCCTGGCCCTGCCTTCTTCACTTCCTGACCCCTGATTCTCAGCATTCCAACCTCAGGGCCTTCGACACATTACTGCCCTCTCCTTGCCCTGAAATGTCTCCTTCTCCCTCTAAATGTCACAGCACCCTTTTCTTTAGCACCTTCATGGACCCACTATACTCTTTCTAAAATGCACTGTGGTCATGGTGTAACTACTATATTGTCTGCAGGAGACTTTGACTCTTTGGGAAAGGGCTCTTAATACCTTTATTAAGGTTCTGCTCCCAGGCATGGCACTCCCTGGTGTAGCTTCCACAGGAGAAGGAAGGATGGCCTACCTCTTGCCTGAATTGAGGCAGAACCCCGACAAGAGAATAACAAGGCCTTTTTAGCACGATGAACTGGCCCTCGGCTCAGGGGCCTGAGAGGACATCAGCCTCTCACCGATAGCGCCCTGTGTGCCCCCAGATCTCCTCAGCAATGATGGAAATTGCTTCAGTGGAGGACACTTGTTACAATTAGAGTAATAAGTATCATCTTTTGGGTTTTTGTTTGTTTGTTTTTTTTACAGCTTTATTGAGGTACAATATAATGGCCATAAAATTCATATTGTCATCACTGAGTTTGGTAAATTCATAGAGCTGTACTTGTACAATTATCACCACAACCCAATTTTACAGTATTTCCATCACTTTCTCAACTTTCTTGGGTGAGAAAATTTCCCTCCCTTTCTATTTTATTCAATATAATCACAAATAAGAGCATTTTATTTTAGGAGAGTAATGCTACTCTTAGTCATTTCTACCTTGGTGGAATGAATATATTTCTTTTTTAAATTTATTTTTTAACTCTTTAAGCAAATTTTTAGTACTGTTTCCACCGTTGGTGGTAGAAACCTTAGCCAGGAGCGAGGTCACTGCACTGGAAAGCCTGTGTTACCCTCCAGTGCATCAGCCTCAGCTCAGATGAGGGGGAAGACTTCCTGCTCTGTTCCTGACTCAACCTTACCAGGAAATGCTACACTTGGGAATTACTGGGTTCCTGACCCCATGCTTTCATCTCCAATTGGACTCCCAACTGATTAGAAAGAGAAGGCTCATGTGTGAGAATTTGTATGTCAGTATGTGAGTACATATATGTATGTGTGTGTCTGTGAACAAGTGTGGGTGTGTTTGAGTGTATGAATACCTGTGAGTGCATGGCCATGTTTGTGATCTACCCAAACCCTCAACAGTGGCCACCCACCTGGGGGGACAAGGGTCACAGCAGATGAAATGACTCATCAGGGAGACTAGACAGCAAGGAGGGAGGAGTAAAGACTGACAGCAGCTTGCAGTCAGCTGGGGAGAAAAGGATGCCCTGAGGTTCTTTTCCAGGTTCCTCACATTTGTCTGTACCTACACACACACACACACACACACACACACACACACACACACACACACACACAGTATTCTGGACATCTAGGCCACAGTCATTAAAAGGCCAGAACCTCTTCTGGACCCCAAGAGACTAAGAAGTGCATCCTGAGTTCTTTCCTTGGCTCTTGAAGGTGAGAAGGGAGGGAAGGGTCCTCAAATCTTTCAACTTTGATAACAGGATTCACCTTCCACCTAACATGAAGTAGATGGGGTTGATCCACCATCCTGAGTCAGTCTCCACCAGGAACACTTGCTCCCACCCCCCTCCTGTTGGAGCATAAATAGTAAGGTCCTAATCGCTTTACAACTATCCATCCATCCACCCATCCACCCACTTATCCACTCATGCATTGTTCAATGAACATATCCTGGGCACCTATCAGATGGCAGGTACCATGCCAGGCCCTGAGAACACAGTAGCAGCAGAGTCCAGGACGTCTCCATTGAGGAGTTCACAGTCTAGTGAGGTAGACAATGAGAATAGACCCACACAATCATAGGCAGAGTGTGTGGGGGTGTGTAGATGAGTGTGTGTGTAATGAGATAGTGTGCAGTGCACTGGGGGATCATGGAACAGGGTCATCAACTGAGCTTCAGACAAGGGAGGCTGGTCAAGAAAAAATTTTCAAAAGAAGTGGTGTCCAGTGAAGAAGAGTTTGCCAGGCAGACAAGGGGAGAGGCTACATCAGGCAGAGGAAGCTGCTTATGCATACCTTACAGGTGGAAAACCTTGACTTGACCAGGGAGCCTGAGGCAGGAGAGGAGGATAGTAGGCTCCTTGCATTCTGGAAGGAGACAGGATTTGAACACAGAACCGAGGCAGTGATGCCACACGTCTGCTCAGCCCCACGGGCATCATAGCTGCACTCTGGTCTGTCCATGGAAGCTAGGAGCAGCTTGAATGTGTTTTGATTTATAGCATGTAGGAGTTAAGAAACGTGGGGGAGGAAAAATTGTGCAGGGGAGTAAAAATGTGCCCTGGCCGTATGCCTGTCTGTGGACTGGTGGTTGGGAAACGCTGGACTAGAAGATCTTCAACATTCCACCAAGCTAATGTTCCAACCTTCCTGGTCTGTGAGCTGCAATACTAAGTCATTTTCTCCAAAATGTCAGGGAGCTGTGAGGGAAACCATGCCAAACAGCATGGGAGAATCCAGACCACATGCCTTCTTTGGGGGCCCGGGCAGTGGAGACTTCGTCCCTACCCTGGGGAGCATGTCCATCTGACGAGGAAGGCAGGGGGCTGTCTTGGATCCTACTGAGAAGACATGAATGGCAGGGGATGGCCTCACTTCTGTTGAGTCCTGGCTTCCTATTGGCCAGAAGGAGCTGGGCACTGGACCAAAGGTACACACACAGCTCCACCCTCAGCTACCAGCATGGTCATAAGACATGTTGAATCTTTTAATTTGATCAGGTGTGTCACCCTGAATTTCATTTTTCAAAAATGTGCCCCCAATATCTAAGTATTGTTGAGTTGTGTAAGGTAGTGAAGATTCCAGCAAGAAGAGAAGAATGTGGGAGTGTTAGGGACACCCCATTCTTTGCAGGGGTCTTTGAGAAGGTGACAGGAGGTGTGCAGAGCCCTGTGTAGGTATGAGTGCAACCTTCTTCAGAACCAAGAGAACCAAAGACCTGAGCATCCAGCCAGCTGAAGCCCAGTCAACCTCTACTCTACTTAGGGTCACCTGCAGTCAGTGTCCCACTCACCCAGATCTCAGGGCTTTGTCCATGTGACTCATGCAGCAGGACAGCCTTCTCCTCTCTCTGCCAATCCACCCTTCAAAGGGTCTGTCTCCTCCGATCCTCTGAGACCCTGGTATGGCTCTTCCCCCCAGGGCCTAGTTTTCCTAAGTTCTTGGGAATTTATATCATTTTCCACAACAGCTGGTCTCTTGTGTCTAGATCCCTATGCCTGCCTATCACATGCCCTATGCTGATACCTACCAGCAGTGCCCAGTGATAATTCATATTCCCCTCCAGGTGGACCAATTGCTGAGCTCTCCCAGGTTGCAAAATTTAGCTTATAAGCTCCCATGGAATCAAACTGAGGGCTCTGTATCTCCTCATTTTGTTTTATTTTGTTTCTTAGAGTCCCAGAAGCTCCTAGAAACCAACTGTGCCCTCCTCCCCACCCCCCAGTATCACTTGGAGAGAAGAGATATCAAGGGAAGATCATTGAATGTCAGATTTGGTCTTAATCCTGACTGTTGTCACTAAAGAGCTGACACTCCCCAAAGCATCACCCATTCTGAACTTCATTTTTTATCATCTGTGTAAGTGGACACTAATTCTGATCTTACAGGTACTGGGAACATAAAAGGAGGAATCAATGTAAGATACCAGGCTCAGATCTACCCTGAGACAAACATTGTTAGGATTCTGATATGTTTTATTTCCATCCTTTTGTCATTTTTTAAAATGGTGGTCATATGGTATGCCTAAAGTTGGACATATTGACCTTCTCATTATCGTTTCCTTAAACGTCTGTAATTGCAGAACTGACCTCCTCTTTATGCCACAAGTTCTTTGGGAGATGAACATAAATTCCTAAGTAGAAGCGGCCTTTTTTACTTCCACTTTTGTTATCAACATCTAGTTTTATTGGGTTGTGACCACGGAATAGGGCTCATACAGTTTTGACTTTGAGGATTTTATCTTGAGGTGTTTTGTGCCTAAGATGTGATCATTTTTAATGTGTAATAGATACTTGAAGAGGAAGCCTATTTTGTTTGTTGGATGTGGGGCTTATAAGCACCTTAATCCTCCTTTATTAACTGTGTTACCCAGATGCTCTATGCTCTTATCTTCATAGTTATTTCATTAATCAGATAGTGAGATGGGCACATGAAATCTCCCAGCATGCCCCACTCTTGTTAATTTCTCTTTGCATATCTATTCAGAGACTTTGCTCTCTCTCTCTCTCTCAAGTCCCACAGTATGTTAATAGGTACCTAAGGGTTTATGAGCATTAGCAAGTGATCCTTTGTGCAAACAAATTGTTTGGTTGATATGATTGTGACATCTGCTTTCTTTTTCCTTTTCCTGATTTGTTTGGCATACTTTAACTTCTAAGACTTCTGCAGCATAAGTGTTTCTTTTCTAATTAGCATGTAATTGGAGTATTGACATATTTTTGCTATCATAGACAAATAGAGTTAGTCAAACTTCACTCTCATTGTTCACAATTCCCTGTGGGGCCCTGTTTCATGCTGATTTTAACTGTCTTTACTATACACATTATTTCCTTTCCTTTTTCCATGTTGGCTTCCAGTTGGTATGAAAAAGAAGGAAGACTACTTGGTGAAGATAGTTCATATCTTGGGTATATTTTGGAGGCTTGTCCAGATTTTTTAAAATCTAAGGGCAGTACCCACATGTGGCATGACTCAAATGGCCATCCTCAGGTGTCACTCACACACACACATTCTCCTTGCACATCCAAGGAACATATCTGCACTACAAAAGCCAAACTCTCAGACACTTGGTGTCTGGAGAAGAACCAACAGGAGCTACTGAAGGCCCTAGAGTCCACCTCACAGCTGGAGGGGAGCTGGGATGCTCTCTGGCTTGATTTGCAACCTGTGGGGGCGGCTCCAGCTGATACTGGATGTCTCAGACAGAGAACTGAGGTTACATAGAGTTATGTCAGCGCACTTAAGTAGGTCGGAGAGAGTTCCTGGTGAAAACAGCAGGCCTCGGTAGATAAACAATGTCTTTAAAAGTGAGTCTTTCTAGGAAAAGGAAATAGATCCCTGCCAGATTTCCTTGAGCTTCCACAATCCTGACCCACCTGCTGATGAGCTTCCTTGATCCAGGGGTCAGGCAAAGGCTGTGTGCTTCCAGAAACCTGGGGCCCCCTTATGACTTCCATGTGCCCCGGGCCCTGTTGACGCTGGGCCTATTCCTCTGTGAATCTAACCTCAACCTAAACATACATACACATACATGCATATTTTAAATTATAGTTTACAATTTCATTGCTATAGAGACTAATATAACTCCGTTGCTATACGTTATGATTATGACATTCTTTTTTCTTTTGATTTTAAAGGTAGTAAGATTATCACATTTTCATGGGCCCTTAGAAGTCTCATGAGCCCTAGACACTGTCTCCTGTGCCTAATAGATAGGCGGGCCCTGCAGAAACCAGGGCCGTGTGACGATAGGGAGGACTTCGGAGCTGTGGCTTTAACTTAGGGATGCTGGCTTTTGAGAGCTCACACTAAGAGAAAGTTCAATAGCTCAGTCAGACAGTTGGAGCGCAAATGGTCTCAAAGCCACCAACGCCCCTCCATCTGTGAAGGCACAAGGCCTGTCAGCCTGCGGACGGCTGTGGTGATGGGAGCCAGAATGCCCTTAGGTTCTGACTACACCAACCAGAAGGAAAAAAGGCCTCCACACATGTGTTGGGACAAGAAGGATTTTGTTATGAATCACACAGTCAGGGGCTGAGGGGAAAGAGAGTAAAATTAGACCCACCTGGAGCAATGCACTGCCAGAAGGAGTTCAGGGAAAAGCACCCCAACAGATTGGTGCTTGTCTTAATCTGAGGTGACCCTGTTCTCTGAGTTAGGCCTAATTCTAGTTCTTTGAAGAGCGTCTCTAATTCAATTCTCCTGCCATTTGGGGCTGGATAATTCCTGAGATTAAGATGCTGTCCTGTGCATTGTAGAATAGTCAGCCAAATCCCTGGCTTCTACTCACTAGAGGCTAGTAGCCACCCCTGCCTAGGTTGAGATAAGTAAAAATGGCTCTAGGCATTTAGAAATAGGAATAAATTTCGGGACACTAAGGGGACTAAGATGAGTCATCAGCCACCCCCAGTGCAACATAACACTTAGACATTAGCAAAGCCACAGACTGCAAGCTCACCTCCATGAAAAGCATTTTTTCATGTGTTTATTTGGCATCCATATATCTTCCTTGGTGAGGTGTCTGTTGAGGTCTTCTGCCCTTTTAAAAAAAAAATTAGGATATTTTCTTCTTGTTGAATTTTAAGGGTTTTTATATACTTTGGGTAACAGTCGTTTATCAGATATTTTTGATACAATGGTCCTTTGGTGAATATTTTCTTTCAGTCTGTGGCTTGTCTTCTCGTTTTCCAGCAGTGTCTTTTACAGAGCAGAAGGTTTTCATTTTAATGAAGCTCAGTTTGTCAAGTATTTCTTTCACAGATTGTGTCTTTGGTGTTCAATTTAAAAAGTCATCACCAATCCCAAGGTTATCTAGGTTTCCTCCTATGTTATCTTCTCAGAGTTTCACAGTTTTGTATCTTACATTTAAGTCTATGATCCATTTTGAAGTAATTTATTTTATTTTTTTAATTGGTGCACTGTAATCATACATCTTTGTTAGGTACAAGCTGATAAAGGTATACATGCATACATTTCTCATTTAACCCTTCCCCAATTCCCGCCCCACTCTCTCGCCCTCCCTCCTTCTCAAGTTCAGTTTAGTGATTGACTTTGATATGTTCACGAAAGTACATCATGTGCATTAGGGTGTCCCCCCTTTCCCCCATAACCTTCCATTAAGTCAAATTCTTTGCTCACCTAAGATTTCTCCTTCTTCATCTGGAGCCCTCTTATGCCCCATTTTCTCCCAAGCTTCTGCATATTAGGAAGAGCATATGATTTTTTACTTTTTGTGACTGACTAATCTCACTTAACATAATGTTTTCCAGTTCAATCCATTTCCCTGCAAATAACATGATTTTGTTCTTCTTTATGACTGAGTAAAATTCCATTGTGTACATATACCATTTTTGTGAAGGGTGTAAGATCCATGCCTCGATTGCTTTTTATTTATTTCTGCATGTGGATGTTCAGTTGTTCCAGCATCCTTTGTTGAAAAGACTATCTTTGCCCCATTGTATTGTCTTTTCTCCTTTGTCAAACATTAGTTAACTATGTTGATGAGGGTCTATTTCTGAGATCTCTATTCTGATCTACAGAGCCATTTTTCATTCTTTAATCAATACCACATTGTTTTGATTACTGTAGCTTTATAGTACATCTTGAAGATGGGTAGTATCAGTCCTGTGACTTTGTTCTTCTCCCTCTGTATTGTGTTGGCTATTCTAGGTCTGTTGCTTCCCCATGTAAACTTCAGAATCAGTTTCTCAATATGCAGAAAATACCTTGCTGGGGATTGGAATGGAATTGTGTCGAATCTATAGATCAAGTTGGAAGAACTGACATCTTGGCAAAATTGTCTTCCTATCCATGAATATCCATGTTCCCTTTTAACCATTTTATTTTCTTATTTTTTTCTTGACATTCTGGGAAAACTTCTCAAATATTCTTCACATCGTTAATTCTATTTTCTGCAACATCAAATTTCTCTTTCCATTTTTAGTGCGATTTCAATTCTGCTATGGCATTTCTAGTTTCCTAACTCTCTTTCCAAACTCCTTTCTCTTAAACACTAGTCTTCTTCCTTTTTCATTTCAGTCCAATATTTCATCCTCTCATCTTTTATCTCCTTTTTTATACAGTTTACATGTTCTTGAATTATTTAAGGATACAAAATAGTTATTTCTCAATACTTTTCTGTTTCCTGCACTATATGTTTGACAAAAGTGTATTTGCCATCTGCATCTTAATGATGGTACCTTATTTTGGCTTATGCAGGTGTATCAGTTTCTTCCTGAGGATAAATTCACAAGAACTGGTGTTTGCCCAGCCAGTGCATCCAGTAAATGGGTTTTCCTTTGTTTCCATCATATCTTCTTCAAATCTGGCTGCCCCAGATCTCAAACTGGAGAAGTGACCAGTAATCATGTAATCAATTCAAAGTAGGAAGAGAGGCAGAGCTGTAAGTGGTACCAGCAGGGAAACTGTGGCCTTGCACACTTGCTCGGTGTTTGGGAAGGCTGTTCTGTTTTCCTGTTAGGTCTGCCCTTCATATCAGGTTTAAAACCCAGCTCCTCCTATGGCTCAGATCGTCTCTTGCTGCTGTGGTCTGAGTACATCTCCTCTAAAACTCATGTTGAAATTTAATCTGCAGTGTGGTGGTATTGAGAGGCAGAGCCTTTGGGGAAGTGGTGAAGTCATGATAGCTCCATTCTCATGAATGGAGGAGCAAATCTGTTGTCCTTTTGTGGGACGTTGCTGCCACTGAAAATCTGGGACTTCCCCATGGCTCCTACACAGGTTGCTGCTGAGTAGCCTAGAAACATTTCATCCCCTCCTCTAACCCTCATCCCTTACATTTGGGAGCAGTGGTAGGGTCTGGACTCTCTGCTGCTCACTTCTCTGGGGTGCTGTTTCTTAGGAGGTACCACTGAAGATTGACTTTGCCGCCATTTTTCAGTGTTCAACCTTTCAGAGTTCTCTTGGTGGGTTTTTGTTTTTGTTTTATGTGAGTGGTTCTTTTCTGTATTGTCAGTGACTGTGCATTTCCTATGCCCATTTCTAACATTCTGGTCATTTCAGTGAGAATCTCAGGGAGAGGTGAGTTGGTGGTCAGGAAAGTGAGACACTTTTTTCTCTTATTCAGAACTCAGTTGGTCTGCCCACCTGTCCATCCACCTACTAAACTGTCTGGGAGGACCAGATCTCAGTAAGTTTGGGCCAAGTGTCATGGTCCTTCTGTTTGCTTCTAGTGAACTCCTTTGTTCTCATCTTCCCTTTCCCATATTGGACACCTGACTTCCAAGATCTAAAGGTGTCTCCATGTGCCTGATACTATATTCTTATTTCATTGTTCAGCCTGGCAGAACCAAATAAAATTCAACTGAAACCAAGAGGGATGAATGGACAAGAGACATTTCCCTAGAGAAGAAAAGGCAAACTCCATCACTAATTGGCTGAGCTGCCCTGGGAAATATCCTTTCTTTTTTTCAGTGGGGAGGGGGATCCCAATTTTCTTCCTTTATTATAAGAGAACATTGAACCTCCAAGGTCTCTCTCACTGTGGTCCTTTGGGATTTCGCTGTAAGCCAGGCTCTGCCATGGAAGAGACAAGAGAAAGAATGGCTCAGATTTCTGGTGAAAGAGGAAAGACCGACACTTGCACCAAGAAGCCTTATGCTGTCAGGAGCAAGGAAGCTTTGTAAACAAATGAGAACTTGAAGATCCGACTGAGAAAAGAAAGGGGAAGAGCCCAAAAGAGGAACACAGAGAAACTGGATGAAAAATATAGGAAGACTGCAAACAAGAACGTAAGAGAGAGAAGGAGAATGAGAAGGAAAGGGAATGAGAGTGGGTGAGAGATGCTGAGGAGGGATAGGCAGGCAGGCAGAGGCCCTGGGACTGGTGGTTGTGGACATGGGCTGGGCTGGGTCATGTGGGGGAATGCATCTGGATGGGTGTCATTCCTTCTGTTCCTTCCGGATACTGTTTGAGGTGACGGACAGAAGCTCCAAAGGTCTGTCTGACATGTCCTTCTAGTGGCTGCTGCCAACTCACATTAATGCTCAAATTCCCAGCCCATCTGGAGCTCTGAACAGCTGATGCAGTGACATCCGGGCCCCACTAGGCGGCCGCGGGCCTCCTGGAAACCCTGGGCTTAGCAGAGAATTCCTCCTGGTGTAACCAGAGACCCATTTCCTATTTCCTCTGTTCCCTGGAGAAGATGGGATGGAATTGTGATGAAAGGAACTCTAAATAGAATAAAGGAAACACGCACACACACACACTTCGTGCAAGCGGTTATTGTGTGTGAAGATTGCAACTGCTGCCGAGGGGCCAAGCCCAGCCACCAGAATTTCTTACCTAAAAGCCGGCAGTCAGGGTGGGAGGATGAGTGTGGTCCAGGGTGAAGGCTATCTGTGGTCAGGGTTTGAGTCAATGGATGGTCAATGTTAGGACCAAGAGGAGGTCAAACTCAAGGCTCTGTTTGAGGTCAGAGTTGGAGTTATTCTGCAGCTGGGAAATGGAATGACTATAAAGTCACATAAGGAATGAATCCATGACAATTTGAGCTCTGCTCTCTAAGGGAAAAAAAAAAATCAGGGATGATTTTCTGGAGAGGGTAAGCTTCTAGTGTGACATAGGAGAAACCCAGCAAGGCAGAAAGGGATTCTGAGGGTCCAGAATGGTTGGACAAAATTGAAAGAAATAACAGTGAGAGACTGTGAAAAAAGCCAAGTCCCCATGTGCTGGTGCTTCCTGAACAGGATGCAGCTCGTCACCAGACGCAAGGTGACCTCCTTTCTGGGGAAGAGGGTGAAAGGAAGGCACCTGTGCTCCCAGGTCATCCCCCGTGCCCTGTGCTGGAGGAGGACTCTGGCTGGCTCAGGCCAACGGCACCTCTCCACACATTCCTGGCCCCGAGTGCCCCGGGCCTTGCGTCTGCACTTGGGACTGCCAGGGCAGGGGCTGGCGCCGGGCAGGGTGGACACGACCTGCAAATAGGGAGTGGCTGTGGAAACAATGTGCATCTGGCACCTGCCCGCCGGCCACTCCCAGGCCTGAGATGGGCTGGGCCGTCCCTGGGGAAGCAGGAGCCCTGGGACACGGAGTGAAGGGGCTGCTTCAGGCCAGAGCCACCATCTCCAGGAGGCCTCAACAGCATGACCACCCAATGTAGTAGCTGCAAGAGGCCCAAGGGGCATCTATCTTGTGACCTGGCACTTTTTAGTGTGCTCTGTGCTATGCATTTTAACTCTACACTCTCAGATAGTAGTTTCTAGAAAGCATTGCCCTTTGCAGCCTGACCCCTTTCTTGAGGTACCCCTGCACCCCCAGCAGTCCCAGACCTTCATGAGGGAGTGTCTTCACCCGCTGGCCAAAGGCTCTCTAAGGAGAGTCCACCACAGTCAGCGTGTGGCTCTCTGAGAAGCCTCTTTTCCATCATTATGGGGAAGGGACTTGCTGAGCAATCTGGAAGTCCCCAAAGAAATACCATACCTCTCCATCAGCCTCCTAGGCTCTGGAGAGGAGACCTCCTTCAGCGGTTTCCATCATTGTGGTTAATCAATATGGCATAAACTCCCCAGGGGGATGGCTCCCCCTGAAGTGTGGGGCTCTCTGAGGGCCATCGATCTCGGCAGGCTTGAGAGCTCCTGCCAATTCCTGGACGATAGCAGCCTGGACAATAGCAGAGGTGTCAACCAAGAATCTGAGTCAGGCTCAAACTGATGGTGGAGATAGGCCATCAGTCCATGCCCATGCAGACTTTAAGAGGGAAACAATGATAAACACAACAGCACTTGTGTGGTAGGTGATTAAGGAGCAGTGATTTCTGGTGGTGGTGGCAGTGGTGGTGACAGTATTGGTGATGGCATCATTGCTGTTGGTAGTGGTAGTGACGGTGACAAATTGACACCCATGTTGGAAATAGCAGCAAGGATGGTGGTTGAGAACTAGACAGATGTCGGTCACTGCTGCAGGGTGACCACAGTGACAGATGGGGCTGGCCATGGTACTGGAGGGGCAAACCCATCACCACCTACTAGACACCTGCTTTAAGAGGAAAGGGCTCTGGCAGAAGGGGAGGAGAGAATTGTAGGGGAGGACGGGAGATATCAATCCACCCAGCTGCGGGGAGAATCCAAATCACAAAGAGGGAAACCAAAGCTGTATTCAAAAGTGCTCAAGAGAGATCAGAAACAGGGACACCAGTTACGGAATCCAATGTTGAACTTACAGGGGTTGCAAGGAGTGAGCAAAGAAGAAGTGGAGGCAAACCATGCAGAAGGGGAGACGGGAAGGACGTGGCAAGGACGGGCCTGATGATGCTGATCTGGGACCCTGAGGAAGAGGAAGCCTGGAGTCTGGGTGCAGCCAGAGTGTTCAGTGACCGGACAGGGGAAGTCGAAGGCAGATCTGTGAGCCTCTCTCACCCCTCAGCCTCTGTTTCCAACTCACTGGGAAGGTGGGGCTGTGGAAGGACATCCAAATCAGCTGGCAAATGTTAAAAATACAGACGCACCTCCTCTCAACACGTCCTGAGTATTCTGACTCAGTTTGTCCAGGGTGGGGCCTGGGCATATGTATTTTTAATAAGCTCCCAAGGTGATTCGGATACAAACATTTTCTTTCGCTCACTCTCCCCCTCCGCCCCACACCCCAAGATCTAAGCCCAGATACTATATTCGGCAACCTACCTCTGTGCCTGGGCCTGGAGGTATTTATAGTAGAAGGCAGTAATATTTCCACATGGTCACATCTTCACTGTCCCAAACAGAAGCTCTTGGGGACTGCAGGTGATTGAACGACTCAAGGGCCAAGAATTGGGGGCATCAGGGGCACGAGATGGCCATTCTTTTTCTTTCTTTTTGGTACCAGGGATTGAACCCAGGGGCATTCTACCTCTGAGCTACGCTCCCAACCCTTTTTATTTTTAATTTTTTGAGACAACGTCTCACTAAGTTGCTAAGGCTGTCCTTCTGTCTCAGCCTCCCAAGTATTGGGATTACAGGCGTGCGTCACTATACCTGGCTCAGGATGACCATTTCTCAAAAAAGGAAGAAAAGGAAGGCACAGGTGTCTGGTGTTTTCTGCCTAGACGTGACTCTACACTGAACCCCTAGAGCCCTCCAGAGCTTTCTTCCCCGTGGGAAATCAGGGGCCTTTCCAAGGAGGAGGCTGGAGCGCTGAGAAGGAAGAAGGCTGGGCTGAGAGTGAGGAGGAGAGGAGCATGCCAGGGGGAGCTCAGGCCCAGCCTCTGAGGGGCTGTGCTTTGAGGCCTTCCACGCCACTCCCTGGTGAACCCACCTTGCCTCTGGCAGCTCCTAGCCTAGGACTCTTCCCAGGCCCCCCAAGACCACGGAGCCCTCTCCTGTGCTAGGCGCACAGCCTGTGTCCTTTGACCTTAGGATTCGACAACCCAGTTGTGACTGCTTTTCTATAGTGCCTTCCCAGCTGGCTCCCCTCACGCCTGTTTGCAAACTCTAGGAAGGCAGCCACAGCTTCTCATCTGTTTTGTTACTGACCCTCAGCTACCAGTGGGCCATGTTAAGCATGGAGGAGCACACATTAAAACATGTACCCTGCTGGGCGTGGTGGCCCTACTTTGAAACTTAGCCAGACCCTGTTTCAAAATAATGGATAAAAAATAGGGCTGAGGGTATAGCTTGGAGAGAGAATGCCCCTGGGTTCAATCAACAAACAAACAAACAAACAAATAAAACATGTGCCCTTAGCTGGACATGGTGGCCCACACTTATCATCTTAGTACTTAGGAGGCTGAGACAGGATGATCACAGGTTCAGGGCCAGCCTCAGCAACTTAGCAAGGCCCTCCACAACTTAGTAAGACCCCGTTTCAAAAAAAAAAAAAAAATGAAATAGGGCTGGGGTGTAGCTCAGAGATAGAATGTCCCTGGATTCAATCCCCAGTAACACACACACACACACACACACACACACACACACACACAGACACACACACAGACACACACACACACACACTTGCGGGGGGGTGGGCAGGGATTCCCTGGGAAGTCAGAGCCCTTGGACTCTAATCCCATCAGCCCCTTTCCTGGCTGCTGAGGACCTAATCCCAATCCCGAGGGAAAGACATGGAATAGCTCGTTTCGCTGCTGCTGGTCCCTCCTCTTCAGGCCCCACAGAGTCTGCGTCCCTAGTTCTAAGGCAGTGCCTGAGCCCACACACAGGAAGTCCCCTGCCCAGTTCAGACTGGACGCACACAGGAAGCTCCCCTGCCCACCCGGAGAAGGGGCCGAGGCTCCTCTGAGATGCCGCAGGCCTGTGCGCTCAGAGGCCCTGTGGGGAGGTCACCTCAGGACACCGCCTGGTGAAGAAGGGAGAAGGTTGGCAACTCAGGTTGAGGGAGTGACCTGAGCTGATCAAAGGAACCTTCCTGAAGGGGGAGGAGAGTGAGAAAGGCCTTGGGAATGTGGCCCAGGGACAGGAATGGCTCACTTTGAAGACAGGGAGGCCCTGAGGTAAAGGAAGTGGGTGGCCTCGGAGGCTGGCTTGTCTGTGGAGGGCAGGGGTAGGAGGTTCCGGGACCCCTGGGATCTCCGGGCCTTGGGTCCAGGAGAACCAGGACAGGGTGGGGTTGGAGGATTAAAAGCAGCCAAGACAGCAGTGGCGATTTTCAAACTTCTATAGCTCAGCTGCCCCTTCAGCCGCTGGTGCTGTGGTCACCTCAGTGAGGCCAGACCAGGTTCTCCCAGAAGAGAGCAGCGGCCATCAGGAGGACCCCACCTTCCCAGCCAGGAAACCACCCCCGGGATCTGGGGGGCTTATGTGGGGAGGGAAGGAGGGTCCCTGACTCCTCCTTTGTGTGAATACAATGGTGATTGTAGACACTTCTCCATTCCAATCAGGGGATGAGTGAAGACACCTCCAAAACATTGTCCCATAAGCAGCCTCAGGTGGAGGCAGAGACCCCAGGGTTGAGAGTCAGGGGCCCCTTTGGGGTGTGTGAAAGCTGATCCCAGTTGGGCATGGTGAAGCATGTCTGTAATCCCAGAACCTGGGAGGCTGATATAGAAAGATGGAAGGTTTGAGGCCAGCCTCAGCAACTTAGTGAGGCTCCCAGCAACTTAGTGAGATCCTATTTCAAATTAAAAAATAAAAAGGGTTGGGGTTGTTGCTCAGAGGTAGAACGCCTCTGGGTTCAACCTCCAGTACCAAAAAGGAGGGAAAAGAAGGAAGGGAAAGAGGGAGGGGAACGAAGAGTAGAGAAAAGAAAAAAAAGAGAAGAGAAGGGAAGGGAAGGGGAAAAGCTGGTCTCCCCAGAAGCCCTGGCCCACCTTCTGGCCACCCTGGGGACCTGCAGGAGGGCTCAGGTCATCCAGGGGGGAAGGTGGGACTCCTCCTCACTCCTTTTCCTTCCCTCATCATGTCCTCCCAACACTGGAGGTGTCCACACCTGGAGGCAGAGCTTAGGGAAATAAAAGCATGCATCCACACAAAGCTATGCAAAGATGGATGTTGAGCAACTTTGTAACATCCCCAAACTGGAGCCGACCCAACTATCTGTCAGCAGGTACAGGGATAAACAAGTCCTGGTATATCCATCCACTGAAATACTAGTCAGCAATTAAAAGGAATGAACTACTGATTCATGCAACAGCTTGCATGAATCCCCAAATAATTATTCTAAGTGGGAAAATGCCAGGCCCAAGAGAGTACACTTTGTATGATTCCATTTATATAAAGCTCTGAAAAATGCAAACTAATCCACAGTGATGGAAAGCAGAACAGAGGACTGGGATGGGAATGGGAGGGGTGAAAGGGAGGGGAGTCCCACGAGCAGGAGGAAAGCTTTGGAAGTGATGGATATGCCCATCACCTTGATGGTGCCGATGGTCTTACAGGTGCACACACATCTGCCACGAACAACTGCATCTTGAGTAGGGGCCGCTCATCATACATCAGTTAAACCTCAATAAAGCTGTACCCCAAAATGGGAATGTCAACAAGCAGGATGATGGTGGTAAAGATGGAGGAAAAGTTGCTGATGGGCTAACCACAGGCATGAATGAGGCCACCGTTTTCTAAGAGGAGGTTAGATATCTGCCTTCCCCTGCAAACCATGGGGATGGATAGGGCCTGTGTCCGCAGGACTCTACAGAGTTACCATGCAATTGGCAGGCAAAAAATAGTTCCTGTGATCATTTCGGAGATGACGACACAGTGTGATAAATGCTGTGAGGGCCCAGAGGAACATTGCTGCCTGATGGGCTTGGCTGGGGGCAGTCCATGACAGCTTCTTGGAGGAGCTGTGTCTAGACCGACACTGATAGGTAGGTGGGGGGTAGCCAGGCAAAGCAGGCTGGGGCAGGGAAGGTGTGGCCCAAGCTAGGGATGAGTTGGCCATGTCTAGAAGCTGTAGAGAACCCCTACAGTGCAGTGGTGCAGAGATTGACACTGGAAAGTGACAGTGGTGTCCTGGAGGTTTGCTTCAGGTATGAGCAAGGTCTCTGCCATCTCAGGTGTCCCTCTGGTCAGGATCCCTGTGCCTGCCTTGGTCCCAGCCAATCAAAAGTAGGAACAAGGATGCATGTGTTTGTAGAGAACCCCTCAACCCTTCCTGCTGACAGTGTCACCAAGGAGAGAGAGTGTGTGGCTTCAGGAGAGGCAACGGGTGGACTTCCTCCCAGGCTGAGTTATGAGGGCCCCTGCACTCTGGAGCCGAGACAGCAGTGAAAGCAAGGCGGATCAGTGTGGGGGGTGTTGTTTGCTAAGAGATGGTCCACTGGAACGACCTGAGCTGGCCCCGCTGGTCCCTGGGGGCCACAGGAATGAAGCAAGAGGCTGCAGAATGTGCCGGCTCTTCCAGGGAGTCCAGCTGTCTTGCCGTACTTGGGGTGGCCTTGGGCAGCACAGCCAAACCTGCCTCACAGGCTGGGGCCGAGCCTACCCCTGAGACTACCCCTGCCCTGGCGCCAGCCCACCTCGTGTGTGGCCGCAGCCTCCCCAGAACGTGACCGGCCTGGAGCCCGCCTCAGCCGGGCCTGCGTAAGGTGCAGCCACCCAAGGACACAGTGTCCTCCAGCACCCAGCAACAGGGGCTACAGAGACCAGCTGCCCGTGGGCAAGGAGACCCCCCCAACCCTTGAGTGGTTTTGTCTTGACACGTGCTGTGTGGTACCTTGCCTTTTCCTCTGGATCCATCAACAGTTCCTGAATCCTACTTCCTTCCACAGGATGTGTGGAAGACTAAAGATCTAAAGCCGTCTCCTGTGCACCTCACTCCCTGCCCCTGTGGAGTGGCACGGCTCTTTTTCCCCTAGCAGCTCACCCCAAGCCGTAGTCCCAGCCTCACCCTGCGTGACCAAGATGCTGCCGCCCCCCCCCCCCAGCACCTCTTCACATCCTTTGTTGATTTTTTCACTGAGGTCTATCTGCTGTGCCCCTTAGGGTTGCAGCATTCTGGACGGATGCTGTCCCACTCTTTCTCCAGGGTCCTCGTTTTGTTCAATTAGCCCTTGGGCTACGGGGCAGGTGGTCCCAGGGACTCCGTAGCTGTAGAGATGGCTCTGGGCTCTCACTAGCCTCCCTCCAGCCTTCCAGCTTGAGCCTGTTCCTCCCTGCCCAGGCCTACCCCGGTGTCGCCTCCAACCCGTGCCTCGCTGGTGGCTGGCCGTGGGGGAAAGGCCTGCTGCCTCTTTGTTCCGGTCACCTCCCTGTCCTGGGGAGAGGCCAGCGTCATTCCTTTCTCATGGCAATTCCACCAATACTCATGAGCCACATTTTCCAGACCCGAGGTCCTGCCAATAAGGAGTGTTCCACCACTCATGATTAACAGGTTCACAGTGGCCTTGTCTCTGCCATGATGAAGAAGAACAGGAAAAGAAGGAGAAATGTCACGGTTACCACTGCAACCCCCACCTCCATTCTGAGACTAACTTACATGACAGAGCCAATCTGAATCCTAAATTGGATTTTACCTGGGCTGACAAAGGATGGCTGCTGATTAGTTGCTGGCCAAAATCACAAAGTTTCACCTGAAATCGTCTGCTCTTCCCCTCCAGCTTCTTTCCCTGCCTCCTGGAGGGCCTGGTGATACTGGTGGCTTTCACTGCCCCTTCTCAGATGCCTCCAGCATGCAGGCCACAAGGGAGCTTAGAATATGAAGAATATCCATTGCAGACCCAAGTCAAGGCGGCGTGAAAGCAAGGCCCTGGAATCACTGTGGGTTACCCAGGCCCAAGCATCAGACCCCTTTCTCATGCTCCCTCTAGACACACACGCCCCTAATTCACTGTCCCCTTCGTGGCTTTAAAATCATGAATGTGACATGAGACGGATAAATGGTACATCCCTTCCACTTACAGTGAAGTGGAGGCCAGCTCACCTCAAAAGGTGCAGAGATGTCTGAGAAGTCACAGCAAGGGTAGACAGAGCTGCCTCCTGACCTGGGGCTTTCCCTCTGAAGCAGGGGGTGGGCTTACGCCCTTCAGATGGATGTTAGGGAAACCAGGTGGATAACATGAGGGAAGGTTTGGGGAACGTCAGAGCGGGTCCCACAGAAGGGAACCCCTGAGCCCCAACTTCTAGCCGTGGGAGGCAGCTCAGGTTCTGAGTCTGGGAAATGGGAAAGGCCATCCCCACTCTGCAGCCCTCAGTCAGTTAGAAGAGGGAGGAGGCCGGCATCTGGGGAAGAGTCTTGGACCAATTTTTTTCCACTGGTGAATCAGAGGAGAGTGGTAACAGGAGCCAGGCTGGCCTGACCCCAGACACCTCTGTGAGTCATAGCTGAGGTCCCTGTGCTAATCTTAACCCCTCAGAGAGGACTTGTTGGGACTTGTCACCAACTCTTGACCACCAAAATACTCTTGGAGCCTGACATGGCCTTGGAAAGGCCGGGCCCATTAGGGCAGGGGCCAGAGAACAGAGGCCGAGTGGCCAGGGGCTGGTCTGGCAGTTGAGCTCCGCTCCCAGCTCACCTGTGACCTTGAGTCAGCCCAGAGTTCAGCAAGTCCAGCTCCCAGGCCCTCCAGCTCAGGCATTCTCCCTGGCCTGGGCTGAGCAAGGGACAGCAGGAGGCGCTCAGCCCAGGCCTGGCCCTACAAGTTGCTTACCAAGGACCTGGCCTTTGAAGATGTCAGCAAGTAACAGCAACCTGAGTTCTGAGGCCAGTTACACCCTAACTCTGTGATTTTGGACAAATTGCTTCCGAAACCTCTTTCTACAGGGCAGGCATACAGCTAAGAGGTTGAAGGCACTGGCCTTTGAAATCGGACTGGTCTGGGTTAGAATTTCAGTTCTGACACTTAGTAGCTGGAGCAAGCCACTTAACGTCACCCAGCCTTGCTTTTCTTGTCTGTAAAATAAGGATAATAATAAAGCTTTTCTCAGGGGACTTTTTTGTGAGGATCAAATAAGGTGTGAAATGCTTAGCTCAAGACCTGGCGCATGGTACATGCTCAGTAAGTCTCAGTTACTATCATTACCAGCTCCTGCCTCTCCAAGTTCCTCCTCTAGCTGTCCTTGTATCGTGAATCAGCACCTGACCCCATGCAATCCGTTCAGAGACTGAGAAAGCAATGAGTGGTGGGAAAATCCCCAGGTCTACAGAGAAGGGATTTGAGATGCAACCAAGGGGTTACAGTTAAACACAGGTGAGCTGTGGGAAGCCTGGCCCAGTCATGTTCTGAAACTCGGGGGAGGGAGGGCTGGGGGTCTGCAACTTCTCCTGAATCCTGGGGGGCTGGGAGGTACTTCCTACCGTTCAGGCTGATTCTCACATTTTCACTGCATTCTGAGCAGAGGGATCTTTCTTTTCATATTTTTCCCCAGGTAGTCTTTTCATCATGGTCTGAATGACCATTGTGTCAAATTATCTTAAGAGTGTTGGAAAATACTGGTATTAGAAAGAGGTAGGATGACCATTTTTCTCCTTTTCTCCTGGCATGCTGGATATATATACCCGTGACAAAGAGGAGAGAGAAAACAAGAGAGGTGTATCTGTGAGTGCCCATTAGTGTCCTGTTTAGGGCATTGAACAAACAGATTTAGAGATCTTTGCTGTCTACCAGGAAAACCAACTCTGACCTGCTGCAGTGGTGGGAACACAGAACCCCAGAAGGGCTGTTCTGACACCTCCAAACTCCTACAGAGGCCAGCAAGACCCTCTGCTCCTTTCAAACCACTGCCAGGACCCTCCCCTTCCCAGTAGTGCAGTCCCAGGACTCAGAAAAGAACAGAAACCCTCTTCTCCCTGGGGGCCCTCAGCCCGCTGGCGAGCTTGGATGGAGCCAGGAGGGATGGAGGTGCCCCTCTTCTTGGGAAGATGCTGCCATGTGTGACCCGGGGAGGGTGGAGCCTCTCACCTGGGTGGCTTGTCAGCCTCTCCTCCCTGTCTGGAGGACCCTGGAGCAGGCTGAGGTGCTGAGCACCTGGTGTGGAGCTGAGCCATGGGGCTGGGAAGCACTGTGCTGGTGGCACCTGGGGACTTGATGAGTGTCTTGTAAAGTGTTGCCTGAGGCTGGAGACCACAGCCTGCTGGGGGGTGGGGGAGAGGACGACAATTAAAAGGCAGCCCGGGGACCCTCTGGATTCCTGCCCTGATAGGAGGGGGGGAGTGAGATGAAAGGCGGAGGGAGGGGCGGGCAATCCCTTGACAGAGAGTGCTTTGACTGGGGTCAGGGAACAGCTGTGAAAGCCAAGGCACATCTGGCAGGCCAGGCTGGAGGAGGGCCGGCAAGGAGCCAGGGACGTGGTGGAGACAGATAGGGCCCGTGTTTACTGTCCAGTCGAGGTGTTGCGACAGGAAGGCGGCTGGGGAGGAGGAGGCAGCTCAGGCGGAAACAATTTATCTGGGGCACGAGGAACAGCTGGGGAGGGAGGCCAGCATGGTGGCGGCTTTCCAAGGCCAAGCAGGCTGTGAGGAAGGGCTGCCCGGTGTGAAGCAGCCGCCAGTGCTGCCTCCTGCCCTCGCCCGTCTGTCCACCGGCTCAACAGCTTCCCCGCATCCAGCCCCTGTCCAGAGCAGGGCCCGCTGACCAGCTATCCCTGCTCCTTGTCCCTAGCGGGGCTGCCCTGTCCAGGGGGACACCCCCAGGCTGCAGGCTTGATCTGCTGCAGGGGTCACTGTGAGTTACTACAGGTGCTGGGCATGACACAGCCCTTTCATTTGATGGCCCGGTGACACTGGTATATTCTCGGCTTTCCAGAGGCAGTAGAAACAGAGCTGCCTCTGGAAAGTGATTTTTCCAAGGTCACACATAAAAGGTCAGGGCTGTGGAAGGAACTAAAAGCTGTCTGTCTTATTTACAGAATCACTCTGATGTCCCTGGGCACTTGCAGGTGGGCCAGGGCTTGCCTTATCCCCGTGGGATAATTTCTTACTCCTCAGCCTCACAAAGGCTCCCTCAGCTTCCTGCAGCTCACAACCCACCCCTGAGAGGTCCACAGCCCCCATGAGCACCCAGGGGACAATTTGGCAGCCCTCCCCTGTCCCCGGAGGCCCTGCACCTACATTTGGGCTCCAGCAGCAGCCTCAGAATGAAGATGGGCAGGGTCAGGTGCGAGGTGCTGGTCTGGCGGGCCTCTCCTAGACTCTTCTTCATCTCTTGGTAGGATTTCCAGGGAGACATGGAGCCTGGGATAGCAGTGACCCTCCTAACCGGGGCCTGGAGAAGGTGGGAGGGCAAAGCATACAAGCAGCCGTAACTCAGGAAGACTTCACAGTTTCTACCTGTTTTTGAGATGGGAAAGGAGAGGAAGGGCAGACTTTGCCTCATCCCTACTCTTACAACCCTCCAGTCAAGATCTGGAATGGAGACTCCAGCCCCATGTTTGGCTGATTCTCAGCGGATGCCATTCCCCTCTGGAGGGAGGTGACGTATCCTGTCCTGCTTTGTTCCCTGAATGACATCAGGTCTTCTCCTGCTCAGGAGCTTTGCCTCCTACCTCTTCACGTCTCACTCATGGCAGGAGAGTAAAATGAACAAGAATGGAACATCTAGCGTGTGTCCTTTAATTGACCAAGCGCTGTCACTGTCAGTCCTGGCAAGAATCATATACAGGTTTGACTGCTCCGTTTTTCAAATGAAGAAATTGAGCCTCAGAGATTAAAGGACTGAAACAGCCGGTAGCTGCTTTAGTTTAAACGGATAGGTATTGAGTACATATGGTATACCTGTCTAATAGTAAAGATAAGTGAAGTCCGGTTACAGTAACAAACATCCCCCAAATCCTTATTTTCCTCCCATTCAAAATCTGCAGACACTTCAGGGCAACTATCCTCCAGCTACTACCTCTAACTTCCTCTTGGTGTTGCTTTGATTCAGGGCTCTCTCTTCTCATCAGAAGACCTCTCATTCTCTGGGACGGGTGACAAGACAGTTCACTAACACATTGGTCAGAGCTAGCCACATGGTCTTGCTTGCCTACAGTGGGCAGAGGAAGTAGAGGTGTATGTGGGATGTTGGTGGGACCACTGTCTCTAGAATATCCATGCATGATGCTAAACTGTGGGCCCAGTAGTCAATGCTGGGCCCTAAATGATCTCCTGAGCCCCAGGGGAAGTTATCTGTCTATGAACACCCTTCAAAGATCCTGGGTTTTGCAATAGGCTATGCAGGCTGAGCTCCTTCAGCTGGTGTGTGCTTAGAGCTCAGCCTCAGACAAGCCTGGAAGAAGACACCTATGATAGATTTCAAACTAGTCCAAGTCCATTTTGAAGTCACTCTCCCTTAGCAGTTACCTCTCGCTAATATTCTACATTCATCACCCACCAGGCTCATTCTCTTCCTGTGTCCTCTAATCCCTCCCTGACAACAGCTTGGGCAGCAGGTCCCCCTTCATTAGCAACTGGAGTACAGAGAGACCCCAGGATCATGATGAGTCCCGCTCACTGCCTCAGCTCAACTCGTCCCCAGGCAAAGGGGGAACCTGGCTCTCACTCTTCTCTCTTCTCCTCCTTCAACCTCTGCTTCCTCCGTGATGCAGCACCACAGCTACTGCTGATTCCCAGATCCCTGGGGAAGCATCTGGGGCTCCCATGTGTTTGGGGCTGGGCCATTTTCCCAAGAGCCTCACCCTGACTCAGAGGCTTCCCTTTTTCTGCTTACAAAATTTCACTGCATCAGGCTCTGCTCTCTATGACCAGGGCGCAGGCACAAGAGAACACACCCACCTCTCAAGAAAGGTGGTCAGAGAGCCTATGGGAGTGCTGGACTCCTCAAAGACTTTTCCATCCACTCCAAAGAGGAACAAAACCATGATTTTAGAGAGGCTGTGAGGCTGGATTCAAATTCCCCTAGGAGTATTAGGAGGACTGATGAAATAATTATGCAAAATGCTTAGCACAGCATTCAATAAATGTTGGAAAACCATATACAGCAGTACCTTTCAAATCTATAGCCTAGAAAGCTCTCCTGAGAGTCAGATCTGCATATGTGACTGTCCGCTTGATGCCTCTACCTGCTCCGTGCTCCTTGGGCAGACCTGGATGGAGCCTCCCCAGTAGCAGTTTTTACCTCACTGCCCTCTTTTCTTTTTGTAAAAGTCCAGCTTCCATGCAGGGGCTATAAATACCACATGGTTGTTCCCCCAACACCCTTTTTATCTAGGGCATAGGCATATGACTTTGTCCTGACCAGAGGGCCTAGGGGCTTCTGGGAAAGTTTTCCTCTCATTAAAATAGGTGCAAGAATGAAAACTCTTTTCATCTTTGGCCAGAAGTTGGTTTCTAGAGATGGTACCTGGATCTCCAGCAGCCACTTTTTGACTATGAGGAGATAAACTCAATGTTCCGAGGTTGGCAGACCAAAAGTATGGAAGAACATTGTATCGCTGATCATGTGACTGAACCACTGAACTACCGCTACACCTCTGTGTATAAGATAACACACGCCTTTATTCTAACTCACTTCCAGTTGGGCATTCTGCTACTTGTGGCTGAAATCATCCCAATACACACCTTATAATAATCAAATCCAAAACCAATCTCATCAACTCCTTCCCAAGCTACTCTTCCTCCAGAGTTCCTCATCTCAGAAATGGCAAATTCCTTGCTAGGAATTCTACGGTCATCTCTTCTCCCATCTAGAGGGTCACCAACCACCTTGACTCTTCCTCCAAGGTCGCTTTTGTTTCTTGCCTCTGGCAGGATGAGTGTGACATCTCCTGCTGGGTTTGGCTGGCTCTTCTTCCTCCCCTCCAGTTCATTCTGTGCAGTCTTTTCTGTGGCTGGGCCACCCTCAGTCACACCTCCCTGCTTTTGCACTTCTTGCTCCCTTGCTGGAGTGCCCTCCTTCGTCCCTTCTGCCAGAACTCCTTTTCACCCAAACAGACCTGCACAGGCATTATTCTGTGGATTTTTGTTGACCCACCCTAATCAGAGCCAGTCGAATTTGTTTTTGTGTTGTACCTGTAGCTCTATTTGTCACAATCATGGTAGACCATAATGACCTCTTTAACTATTCCAGAGGAAGTTCTCCTGCAAGACCAGGAGCTCCTTGAGCTCCTTGAGGTGAGGGATAGTGTCTCTGTTGCCTCTGAACTTCCAAGAATTAATGCGAGGCAGCAACTACTTGGAAGTAATCAATAGCCGTGTGGAGATTCACTAGAATGTGGGCCCCTGTCATGATGGCCTATTGGGGTGCAGCAAAACGTAGTGGCTGAAAACCAAAATGACATTAATTATGCTCACAAGTGTGAAACTTTGGCAGAACTCAGTGGGGACAGCTAGCCTCTAAGGCTGGAGTTAGCATCACCAAAAATCTGCCATTTACATGTTTGACCATTGGTGCTGGCTGTTGGCTGGGATCTTAACTGAGTCTGTAAGATTTAAAGCCGCTGGAGGGATGGCAAGATTCCGAGAGAGCTCATTGTACCAGGAATATTGCTGTGGCCATTTTTTGGACAATGCAATCCACTTCAGTGCCCCTTTAAGTTTGTTTGTTTGTTTGTTTGTGGTACAGGGGATTCCAGGGGCATTCTATCTCCAAGCTACATTCCCAATCCTTTTTTTTTAAGTTATATTTTTTTTTTGTTTTGAAACAGGGTCTCGCTAGGTTTCTGTAAGTCTCGCTAAGTTGCTGAGGCTGTACTCAAACCTGCGATCCTCTTGTCTCAGCCTCCCAAGTATTAGGATTACAGGTGTGTGCCACCACACCTGGTTCCCTTTAAGTATTTTATATCAACTCCCTTGTCTACCATCCTCCTCAAATGGTCTCTAGTCTTCCTCGTGAGATGCTGTGACCAAGCCTCCCAGATCCTCTCCCTGGGATGCACTTCTTTGAATATGGTTTGTGGTGTAGTGGCATGAGCTGATTGCAGGATTTTAGAACTAGGTTCATGATCTGGCTCTCCCACAATCTGATTTTGTGAAATTTGGTTTAATTCTCTGAGCTTCACTTTTTCCCTGTTGCTGATGATACCTCACCAACCTCATGAGATTGTGCGGAGGGCCCGGGGAGGTCAGGGCTGTGTGGGGGTCTTGGAGACCCCCTCAGGGCATCAGAGAGTGTCTCCATCAGGGCTCAGTGCAGGAAAGTGAAGCTATGCTATGCACAACAGGATTTAACACAGGCAGCTAGGGTGTTACAAAATCACCAGAGGGGCTGGAGACCAGGGATCGAGGCTGATCTGGGAAACACTTCCTGGATGTAGCCAGAGGATCTTGTCAGCCACAAGCAGCATGGTGAGGAGTCAGGAGGCTGCGGCAGGATTGGAACCAGAAGCCACCACCGCCCCACAAGGGGGCCTCGACCTTCAGGAAGCCGATGACTAGTGTGGTGGTCATCAGGGTTCTTTGCCAGGTATTTCCAGTTCTCCCTGAGGCACATGCTTGGATTAGGCTTCTCGCTAATAGAAGCTTTAAGTGCAATTCTGTAATTTTCCATATTCTTCCTTTCTCTTGTCCCAGTGACCCCAATGCTTCACATGATGATGATTTCTCTGACAACTTGGGTCCTCAAGTGTAGGGAACAGAGACCAGTAGCTCCGGCGGCTCATGTGATGCGGGGACTGTGTGGTGCTCAGCATAGTGTGGTCAACCTGATGGGTACCACCGGACACCTGGACATTGCTTGCTCGAAGCAAGAGTTATAGTGAGACAATGGCCCTCCCCACAACTCTACCTTCTAAACTCCACATGCAGTGTCAGAACTACTGAATTTGCCTCCAGAATTATCGCTCTGAAGAAGTCTGGGAAATGTAGTTTTAGTTCTCCAACACCTATAATACCAGAAGGCACTGTCAAAGGATTGATGCTGAGGGCCATTTAGCACACCCACCCCAGCAAACACATGCTGGGATCCTAAGGGTGCTGCAGCTCAAAATCAAAGTGAGAAGAATTTGCAACCTGAGAGTTGGGCAAGGCAGGTCGAGGGCAGGGAACCAGGAATCAAGGTACAAAATCACAGGAGAATGGACTCAGGAAGGCATGGGAGGAGAGGGAGCCTGGGTTAACCTTCTACCTCAAGGGAAGACCACTACAGTAGTGTGTGTGTGTGTGTGTGTGTGTGTGTGTGTGTGTGTGTGTGATCCATTTGATGACTGAGAACATTTGAAGGATCCTCAGTGATAGAATACACTGTGCTTTGTAAGTATTGCTATAGACATTACTAAGTGCGGTGTGCAGAGCAGGATCCTTCTTTTTTCCACTGGGCTGTGAGCTCTGTGTGGGCAGGGAGCGTGTCTCATTCATCTCCATGTCCTTCACAGCTAGCGCAGTGTCCGGCATGCAGTAGACACTGGAGAAATCCTTCACAAAGGGATGAATTGGTGGATGTTCCACTAAGAAAGTGACTTGGAGAACTAGACCCGATGTTCTCAGTGTGGTCTGATTAATCAGGGCCTGCCGGGAACGCCCCCTCCCTGGGTCTCAATACTCTACTTCTCTTAACATGGCCCAAGATTATATTAGTCTCCTTGGCAGCCACGCCGCACAGATGATTCATATTGAGCTTGAGGTCAACTGTAGTCTCCGGGTCTGTTTCACATGAACAGCTATTAAGTAAGGCAGGGCTTCCCCATCCTGCCCATATGCAGTTGATTTTTTGAACTAAACGCCTTATGTAACATTTCATCCTCTTGAGTTATAGCCCATCCTTCAACTTCAAGACCCATTCAGACCTTCAGCCTTTTAACTCTGTGTATCATTTATCCCTCTTCGAGTTGCTTCACCCAGAGTCGTGCCACAAAGGAGTCCCACATCTTCATGCATTCCACCCTCAAAATTCTGAACAAAGCAGGTCATGGGAGCCTTCCCTACATGTGGATACCAATTCCTTTGCGGAGGAGGGAGTAGTAAGAATTGAACCCGAGGGCAGTTTACTGCTGAGCTACATTCGTGGCCCTTTTATTATTTTTTACTTTGAGACAAGGTCTCACTGAGCCCAGGCTGGCCTCAAACTTGGGATCCTCCTGCTTCAGGCTCCCGAGTTGCTGGGATTACAGGTGTGCACCACCATATCTGGTTGGATATCAATTTTTTTTTTTTTGCCGTACTGGGGATTGAACTCAGGGGCATTCTACCTCCAAGCTATACTCCCAGCCCTATTTTTTATTCTTTACTTAGAAACAGGGTCTCACTAAGTTGTGGAGTGCCTCACTAGGTAGCTGAGGCTGGCCGAGAACCTGGATCCTCCGGTCTCAGCCTCCCAAATGCTGGTATTACAAGAATGCGCCACTAGGCCCAGCTCAGATATCAATTTTTTTAATCAATGTAAACTGAGAAAGATAATTTAGCCATCTAGGATTCTGTCTGTATTCTTAATCCATTTTGTCCCCAGAATATGACCAGAGATTATCACAAGCAGAAACAACAAAATATACAGAACTGCCTTGGCTTTTGGTCCCCACACCAGAAATGGGGGGGGGGGGGATTCATTCAGGTATATTTGCTTTTTGCAAAGCAATGCTGACTTGGAGGGGTCTTCACAGTCTTTCCTGGACTTCAAAGACATTTCTTTATTTGACCAATATCTATCAAGAATCATATAAGCTGGTCATGGTGGAGCACGCCTATAATCCTAGTACTTGGGAGGCTGAGACAGGAAGATCACAAGTTCAAAGCCAGTCTCAGCAACTTAGCGAGGCTCTCAGCAACTTAGTGAGATCCTGTTTCCAAATAAAAAATAACATAAAAATGGGGCTAGGGATATAGCTTAGTGGTAGAATGACCCTGGGTTCAATCCCAACAACACACACACACACACACACATACACACACACACACACACAGAAATAGCTGGGCATGATGGCACACACCTATAATCCTAGTACGTGGGAGACTGAGACAGGAGGATCACAGGTTCCAGGACTGCAATTTAGCAAGACCCTATTTCAAAATAAAAATCTAGCAAGACTCTGTCTCGAAATTTAAAAAAAAGTACATAGGGCTGGGCATGAAGCTCAGAGGTAGAACACCCCTGGTTTCAATCTCCAATACCATAAAAAAAAAAAAAAGAATTATCAAGATGTTTGAATTCTTAGAGTTGGTGTTAATTAAGAGTCCAAAGGCCTGGGAATGGTAAAGCCAACTGTGGTACATCCTCTCTGTGGAAGAGTGTGCACACCATTAAGACAATAATTGAAAAACCAAACCCCAAACTATGTGCTGTCACAGGGGAAAACATGAATTCAAAAAAGCAGGCTACAAAATTATGTGCACCCCACAAGAGGGAAAATGTAAAATAACACCCATGTGTGAGGAGGATCCACATAGTGTAGACATTGGATTAGGGAGACAGGGTTATGATTGGTTTATCCTCCCTGTTTTGCAAACTCTCTGTAATTCTATGCAAAGCAGCTTTTGAGACACAGGCTAAATGAAGGCATATTACAATTTATTTATTTATTTATTTATTTATTTATTTATTTATTTATTTATTTATTTAGAGTCTTAGGGCTTGAACCCATGGGCATTCTGCCTCTGAGCGACATTTTCAGACCTTTTCATTTTTGTGTTTTATTTTGAAACAGGGTCTTGCTAAGTTGCCGAGGCTCTCCCTAAACTGCTGAGGTTAGCCTCAAAGCTTCAATCTTCCTGTCTCTTCCTCCCAAGTACTGGGATTATAGATTTGCACGACTACACCCAGCTATGAAGCAGAAGGGAGGAAGAGGAAATGGAGTGGGGAAGAAGGGTAGGAGGGAGGGAAGGAGGGAGAGCTGGCTTCCAGGACCAGTGACTGGTTTCTGAGTCCCATGGCACTGCCCAAGAGACCGTAGGAAGTGCATTTCAGGGATGCCTGTCTGTGGGGGGCAGTGGGAGCATTTGTCAGCTTCTGCTTCACACTGGCCAGAGGTTTTCCCCTTGGGGTGTTAACTCCCCTGCATGTCATGGTTATGCATGTGAGAGCATCTGAGAGATTCCTGGGGAGCCCTGTTGCAGCACCCACAGAAAGCCCTAAGGGATGGGAGTGGGGTGGGAGGCCCACCCCATGAAGCAGGCTCTGGGGGTGTCCCTAGGTGGCGTCCCCTGTGTAAGTCGCCCGGGCAGTCCTGAGTGTGCTGTGGTGTCTGGTAGAGCCAGGTGGGCTAAGAGAATCCATGAGCTGTGCAGGGTGGGTCTGATGCAGCCCCGCTAATGCTTTCTACTTACAAAACCCTGTTCTGTTCTGTTGCTGGAGCCGGCCTCTCTGACTCGAGCTTATAAAATCCATCTTGAAAATCAGGAGTCTTTCTCCAGCTTTGGTTTCCATCTTTCTCCTCACATCTCAGGGTTTCATTGGCCGTTTCTCCCAGAGCCTGCGACCCATCTCAGGTCAGCCTGTTAGAGACGCTGTGCCCTCCTGCACCCAGCAGAAACTCTCCAGGCCTCTCCTGGGTATCAGGTCACCACCCCAGGCAGATGGTTCCCAGGGACATTTGCCCACTCCCCAGGGAAGAGCAGAGTGTTTTTAGGAGAGAAAGGTTCTGCCATCTCTCTCATCATGAGCCCTTTTAAGTTTTTATGCATTCTGGCTGGAATGTTCCTGAAACACTTTGTACCATCGGATCTGAAGAGTGTGTGCGTGCGTGTGTGTGTATGTGTGTGTGTGTGTGTGTGTGTGTGTGTGTGTGAGAGAGAGAGAGAGAGAGAGAGAGAGAGAGAGAGAGAGAGAGAGTTTTAAAGATTATTGTTGTTCCAGGTTACATTTAGAATCTTCTTCCTCCTGTCTCCTTATTCCTACTTGTCAGTGGTAATGATTGTAGTTTTCAGTTTTCTTTGTTTTTGTTTTTTTCATGGGGCCACGTTCTGTTTGTTTGTTTGTTTTTTCCCTTTGGTACCGGGATTGACTCCAGGGCCACTCTGCCACTGAGCTACATCCCCAATCCTTTTTAAGACAATGTCTCACTAAGTTGCCCAGGCTGGCCTGGAACTTGCAATCCACCTGCCTCAGTCTCCCAAATAGCGGGGATTACAGGCCTGTGCCACCACACCCAGGCGTGTTGCTCTTCTGAGTCATCTTCCTGGGGCCATCATATTTTCTCTATTTGAAAGCAATCTGCTTTCTCAAGGTCCACCCTCCACAACTGGCTTGCCACCACTCCCTTCCTGTGATATTATAAATGCCAGGATGATAAAATCCTTTTTCTCCCAGGTCCCTATCACTTTCATTTTACCAGTGCACGCTTCTCAGTTGATCAGGATTCAGTGTCTGCTGCCAGTTCCACTTGTAGCTTTTTCAGAGATTAAATTATCAGCCAGGCAAGAATGTAGCAAGCGTCCTGGCTTCAGTAGATGTCCTTGTAACTGGAGTCCCATCTCTCTGGCCAGGAGTTGGCTTCTGCCCATTTGGGATCCCTGATCTTGGACTTGGATAAATGCTTCCCTGATACCCTTCACAAGAAGGCCAGAGACCTTCTCACCACCCAAGGAGTCTGGGGGAGGAGAGTTGATATTGATAAACATGGCTGGTTTCCTGAAGCAAGTCTTGCAATCTGTTGGAAGCAGAGAGGAAGGAAATGTCATGCTTCAAACCTCAAATCTATCACCCGTTGGTTGTGTGATTTAGGTCAAGTTACTTAACCTCTCTGGGCTTCAGATTCCACAACTGTAGATGCTAGAAATTCAGAGGAAGGTTTTGTTTTTTGTTTTTTGGGTTTTTTTTTACACCATCATCACTACTGCCTGACTCACAGCAAATATAAGGTGCCCTTGATGGCGTCCTGATTTCAGAGAGGCTAAAGCCTGTGAGTGGGAGGCAGGGAAGGACACATTTTAGAACCAGGGAAATAGAGTGGCATACTACTCTAGGGTTGTGAGAATCACATGATATAAGATACGCAAAGCACCACGAGTGGTGATCAGCATACAGCACTGTATGTGGTTAGTTCTTTGAGTAAGGAGGAGGATGGCAGGCGTGAAGGCCTCTGATCTAAGGATACTGAGATCACTCATTCCCCCACAGTCCCTCGTAGAACAGAGTTTGTCTCCTGGGAATCCTCTCCAGGGAAGCACCATCCCTGGCCCTTTTTATCCCCACGCGCTCCGTGCCATTTGACTCAGGCTCACCAGGAGTCATGGATTTCAAAAGGGGACGTGCTTTCTCCACACGCAGCCAGTCCGTGCCATCCGCTGGCCATGTGAGGGGGTCTCTGAGTCCCTGTGGGGTGATGGACAGTAAGTAGCCAGGATTCCTGAATCGCCAGTCAACCAGGAGCACTCACATTGGCTGCCACAGGAGCGACAGACTTGCTAGGGCTGCAAGCGGCCACCGGAAATTGACGGGTTAACTCATGACAGCACTTTGCTAAACCCGCAGCTAGTGTGGGAGACTGAGAGGAGGACACCTGCAGAAGGACTCAGGAGATGTGGGAGAGTGCTTCCAAGAAAGGCGAGGGCCCTCCAGCGAGTGCAGATTTCACTCGCTGAATCCCAGTGCCTTGGAAAGCAGCTGACAAGATCCAGTCCTCCTTTTGCCTCCCCCACGCGGCGCTGACTTTATATTGAAGTTTTCATCAACGGACCATTCATCCAACATGTAATATGTCTCTATCAGCGCTAGTGCAAAGTCCCAGCCTGCCAGGCTCTGCTGGGTGTGGTCTCAGCTCGCCCCCCCCACCCCGCCCGTGGTCAGGCCCACTGCCCACAGCCCATACATCATCCTGATGTGCAGAAGAGACCTCATTAATCACAACACCTCATTTGCTAATGTGACTTCGTCAGCCACACTCTACAAGGAAAGGAGCCCCCGCCGCCCTGCTGTGGGTGGGTGGATGTCAGCGGTGGCAGCCTGAACCCCCTAGACTGACACAGGGCTTGCAGATCTGAGCCCCAGGGACCGGCTCCCAGGGGCTCCCACAGGGATGGGGTGACCTCTGTAGAGTGGCAAAGGTTCCTCCAGGAAGCCATGGAGAAGCCAGGAATCATTCTAACTCTGCCTGGAAGGCTTGCAAAAGCCCAGCTCCATTACCTGAAGTGAGCTCTGAGTTCTCTTTCTTTCATTTTTTTGTTAAAAAAAAAAAAAATTAAAACTCCAAACACAAACGGTTGGTCTGCATTTTCGTTCAGTGTGTTAGTATTGAGATTAAATAGTTCTGCGGCTGCTCCCCAGTTCACCTCTCAGATCATAAAACCTCTGTAGTGACTGAACACAGGAGTCCATCAAGTGGCTTTCTGTTCCCTCCCCAGTGCCCCCAGGGCTAGTTACAAGGAATCCAAGTTACAAAGTGCAGGCGCCCCGTGGCCGGGCCCCAGGTGGCCTCAGAAGTCCCCTGGCCTGGGATGACATTCTCATAACCCCAGGTCCACAATTGGGTGTGACAGGTTGACCCAGGTTGACCCAGGTTTGCTGGGGCACCCCTCCAGACTCCCAGGCAGGCAGCCACTCAGCAGCCTCCTTCCCAGTCCTGGCCCTTGCCTGGTCCAGTGGCTGGACTCTGTGCAGGGCAGCTGGAGGAAGGACTGTTCCAGAAGGGAATGACCTGGCCTGTAGGTGAGATGAGTTCCCTGCATGAGAACTCAGTCGGCCCCCTTTCCTCAGCACCGTTTTACAGTAAACCCTTCACACAGTTTAGGATCTATGGGTTCTTTACCCAACAAAATTTTTTTTTGCCGCGACCTGGGAAAAATGAATTTGCTCCAAAAATACAACAGAGCAAAAATGGAAATAATAAATATTTCATGAATACATTCTAACTCCGTTAATTGTTCAATTTCCTCCTCATGGGAATTTCCTTCCATTTGAAAACAATTTGTACCTTGGATATTCTCGCCTTGTACAGATTCCTGAGTCTGATGATGGTGGGGAAGTCAGAGCCGATCATAAACGAAGCGAGTAAACTTCAGCCAAATCATTTCAAAAGCAAAATTATAAAAATTCTTTCCAAGTATTTTATAGCAAAATAATTCTATTTAATGTGGGATGTGGGTGCATTTTAATTTTTTTATATACTCTGGGGTGGAACATATAAAAGTTAGACTGTCTGGTACCCAGGAAGGCCCTCGCTCCCCTTCTCCCCCTTTCCTTTCCCTCCCTCTCTTTCTTCCCTTCTCTCCTCCAGTTCACTCTTCTCAAAACCCTCCTCCTCGAGTTCCAAGGAAGCACCCAGAGTTTTATGAAGACACTGATGGCTCACATTTCTGAGGCTTCTCCCAGGAGGTGATAAACGGCACTCACAGGAACCCCTATTCTTGTCTCCTAGTCCCTTAGCTATGTCTAAGGGCAGCACCTCCCATGGAAGTGCTGAACAGGATGCTGGAACGTGCTGCTCCTTGCTTCTCCGTGGGTGGGTGGCTGGCCCCCTCTCCTCTGGCTGAGCAAGGCTGCCATGGTGGCCCACAGATTCTAGGAGTCTGAGAAGCCTCAGGCTCCAGCAACGACTCCATCCACGGCCTGTGGTAGAACTGAAAGGTCCCTTTTCAACCAGACAGACAGGTTGCTCCCCCAGCAGCCTGGCTCTCCTTACCTAAATGGCCTTCTGTCTCCCAGAAAACCGACCCTGAGCCCGTGAGTGGCTGGTGGGAGTAGATGTGGCCCCTGCCCCTCAGCAGGCCTTGCCACTTGCAGAACCCTCTGGATCAGGAGAGAGGCTCCAAGGACCGTTCCCTGGAAGACACCCCCCATCCCTCACTAACAATGAGAGGAGGGCCACTGGTCTCAACCTGGGGGAACAAGTCCCAGGATGTCCTCCAAGGCCCTCCCCCAGTGGCTTCGCCTGCACCTCTGCAGCACACCTCCGCCGACTCCCCTCACTCTCTGCTCTCAAAACGGCAGCTCTGGAGTAACCTCAGCCCTGTCTCAGCCTGAGGTCTGTTGGTGGAGTTCCTCTGTGCCACCCAAGGCCCCCAGCCCACACCTGGCTGCGCCCTTCTCACCTTCAATGCTGAGCTAAGAAGCACCTCTTCCTAGCTCCCTCTTCCCTGTCAGGAAGCTTTCCCTATTCAGCCTCCCCTCCCTGGGCCAGTTGCACGTTCTGCTGTGCTCACTGTGTCAGAGAGATACCACATTATTTTCAATTTGATCCTGCCCTTTCTCCCCCCATCTTCTGGGTGGAAAGAATGAGCATGTAAAGCAGGTCCAGGCTCCCTGTTGGGCTGGCGTGAGCTCTGCCCTCTGCCCAGCAGAGGAGGGTATGCCCTGGAGGTGAAGCACCAGCCTCTGGGTCATACGTCCTGAGCTCCAGCCTGGCTCTGCCACCTGGATACTGTGCATTTGAGGCAAATTATCCCCTTCAGGGTGCCTCAGGGGATAGCAGGGCTTACTTGGCTGAGTCATTGTGAGAACTGAAATAAATTGATACAGCTGGGTGTAGTGCATATACCTGTTATCCATCCCAGCCACTCAAGAAGCTAAGATCAGGAGGATTGCAGGTTTGAGGCCAGCCTCAGCAACTTAGAGGGACCTTGTCTCAAAATAAAAAATAAAAGGGACTGGGGACATAGCTTATACTACTTGTCAGCACTGAGTTCTTCCCAGCCCAGTGCTTGGAGCCAGGGAAGGAGCTCCGGACTCTCAGCCCACCTGCAAACGCACCCTGGGTCTACAGCTGCCCTCTGCTCACCCAGACAGGAACGAACCCTGGGGCCCTTGTACAAGGAGGGGCTTGGAGAGCTCCTTCCTCTACCCGCCCCCGCCACCATGAGCCAAACCACAACCCACACAGTTGCATTGGGGGCTGGCCTTCTCTTCTTGAGGCTGACCCAGCTCTTCCTCCATTACCTATTTTGCATTCAGAAAACATTCTCTCTCTCTGACTCCAGTTCCCCAGTTCCCATTCCCTGGAGAGGTGGAAAGCAATGCCTGCTTCTCAGAGATTTGGCCCCAACTCCATCAATAGCCAGGGACCGGGCTCCGGTTCCCTATGCCCACTCTCCTCCTGAGTCCCTATCCCAGATCACCTTCCCCTTGTCTGTGGCCAGCCCTGGTCAGCCAGGGGCTGCTCAAGGGATGCCACTGAGGCTTGAATACCTTGTCCTACCTTCCAAGGCAGGAGTAAAGAGTTGTCCAAGCCTGGGAGGCAGCCATCGTCCTCTCGCTGGCTGCCAGCAAGCTCATAGGACCTCCATGCTCTGGAAGAAGACCCTGCAGCCCCCCGCCATGGGCATGTTTCTGAGGGGCAGTGTCCATCTCCTCCACTTTCTCTCTTTGCTCCTTCTGTACCTGCCTACTCACTCCCACACCACCCAGGGCACCTGACTTCTGATGCACATGGTGGGGGTGGAGGCTTTATGACCCCCCCACCACCAGTGGTGGGTGTCAAAGTGACTTCCTTGAACCAGGGCCCATGGTCCTGATGTGGAAGGTCTGCAGTGGGACTCTGAATTGTTTACCAGTACCCCAGGTCACCTTCTCCTTGTCTTTGAGCCCCATGTCCTGCACTGTGAGGGAGCAGGTGGAAGAAAGGAGGCGGAGGCCGTACCCCAGGACGTTCACCTGCTCCCCCAGCACACACACTCAAAGCCACTTAATGGGGGGAGAGGGCACCAGATTAAATCAGCCAGTGCTACATGGGGTGGCGAGTTCCCTGCACCCCCACAGGTGAGCAGGCCCAGGAAGGACGGGAAGGTAGCTCATCCATGAGGCTTAAGTGCCTGGCACAATCTGAGTAGACAGAGAGGAGGAGAGAGGCCTCCAGGCCGGGGGGTGGAGGCTCAATGGCCCCCAGGGATGGACATGCCAATAGCGACATTTCAGACTCGAAGGCAGACGGGTGGATGGACTGTGTATCCTCATTATCAGGGTCAGCCTTTGACAGGATTAGGAAAGAAGGCAAAACAGAGACGATGGAGGGAAGAAAGGAGAAGAAAAAGTAGACTCTGAGACAGTTTGCAATGAAATGCTTCCGACATTTCTAAGTTCTGGGTTCTGCTGCCATTATTTTTCATTGTAGTCACTAGTCAGGGTTAGAGCAGACAGATGGGGCCAGGCCTGGGAAGAGGAGCGCGGCCCAGGTGGGTGTCCCTCAGGGAAGAGCCTGGTCCTGGGCCCAGATGTCAGCTTTTCCTGCCAGGACCGTGGGCCTCTGACCACCTGAGCACCTTGCAGACCTGTTATTTGTGGGCTGCCACCCTCTTCCCTGTCCTGACCCGTGGCTCGGGGCCTAGCCCTGAGGACGCACTCCTGAACGACCCCTCCTTCTTCCCCTCCTAGCCCGAGCTCATGGAGGTCCTGCCCTTCAGCTTTGCTAACACTCCCTTCCCCTGCACAGCTCAGTGAATGCTGGTGAACCCCAGGGCTGAGAAGAAATGAAAGAATGGAGGGAGAGAGAGTGAAGAGGGAGCCCAAGGCCCCGGAGTCTGAGCCCTGGCCTGGAGGACCCCAGCTGTCCTCTCTGGGAAGTGAGGATGTTAAGATGACTCACCTCCCAAGTCTCCCCCGCCCAGGAGGTGTGTCGGGAGAATTCCCCCGGGAGTGCCTCGTGGAGATATTAAACCAAGACCAGAGGTTGTGTGGTCAGCAGTGTTTGGAGAACAGGCTGGGTCTAGATTCCGAGATTGTTGCTGAGATGGAGGCAAAGGCCCAGGCAGTGCTGACCGGAGGGGAGACTGAGGCTGTTTAC
>PVLC010011084.1:0-14552 GCA_004027655.1 Graphiurus murinus
ACCGGGGATTGAACTCAGGGGCATTCTACCTCCGAGCTATACCCCCAGCCCTATTTTTTTATTCTTTATTTTGAAACCGAGTCTCACTAAGTTGCGGAGTGCCTCACTAGGTAGCTGAGGCTGGCCGCGAACCCGGATCCTCCGGTCTCAGCCTCCCGAATGCTGGGATTACAAGCGTGCGCCACCACGCCCGGCTAAGTGCATATTGTTTTCATAATAGTTGTATAGCGCATGGGATATAAAATAATTTTTAGGAACTCCTAAACGACTTGTTTTTAACATGCCAGCATATAACTCATAAACAACTTGTTCAAATATGCCAGCATGTAGCTTCAGAAACTTGTCTGGACAATCAGCATGGGGCTCAGACCAGCACATTTGTGCTGCAGTTGATAACGGACCCTTGGATCATAGAATGCCTTCTCACCTCTGATGGACTTTATCATCAATACATCTGAACTGCTGCCAGGAGTCAGGCAGGTTTGATAAGCCTGGATGAGCTCACCAAAGACACTGGAAAACACCCAGATAGTCCTATAAAGACACTGGCCTTCCTACGAGCAGTGCATGAAGCTTTGCTTATGCCATGACAGTCTGCCCGTGTATACTGATCCAGGAATGGGTAAGTAATTTCATTCTATTCCCTGTCCTGAAGCAGAGCGAGTATTTAAAAGGTTAAAACAGAGCTGAGCGTGGTGGCGCACTCTTGTAATTCCAGCATTTGGGAGGCTGAGACTGGAGGATCCGGGTTCGGGGCCAGCCTCAGCTACCTAGTGAGGCACTCCGCAACTTAGTGAGACCCGGTTTCAAAATAAAGAATAAAAAAATAGGGCTGGGGGTGTAGCTCGGAGGTAGAATGCCCCTGAGTTCAATTCCCAGTACCACACACTCAAAAAAGGTTAAAACAGGCTGCTTCCTATTCTTTGCAGTCTGCTGTTAGGGCTTCTGTCCAGAGCCTGCTGGGTCAACATGGCAATTGAACACAAGATGCAGGCCAACACTAAGAAAGTTACAAACCTTAAAACCATAGAAAGCCATAGACCTGGAAAGAGCTGAAAAAACAAAATACAAAACCAAGACAAAACAAAACAAAATTATTCTTTCATGTAGATGCTGACAAAGCGAGGGCTATTGGCCTGGGAAATTAAGCAACCCAGATAAGGAAGACCAGATAGGACAAACCCTATTTAAGATTGGGGTTCCAGAAGTATGTCAGCACTCTGCTCCATTGCATTCTTCTGGAGGGTGTCATGCTTTTCTCTCTCTACTCCCCCAACCCCCATCTCTTGGAGACACAGTGCTGTTTCTCTTGCTTTTACAATTCCTGCACTAAATTCCAACTGCTTGTCCTGGCTCTTTATTTCCTGGCCCATGATACCTATCTGGGCTGAGGAAAAGAATTCACAGCGATCACCAAAACTATATCACGTATGACTCTATCCAGTGACTTGCTCCAGTCCTGCTCTTCTCTCTGACCGAGGATCAGTGAAACTGCCAACCTGCTCAGCACCTGAATCTCCTCTTCCATTCCCGGACTTGGTTCGTTATTCCCTACTCCCTGTTTGTATTGTATTAGTTTGCTAATTAATTAAAATGCTCTAAGTTTTAGAATTTATGTGTTGTTTAGCACATTTATTTGACCTAAATTGTTAGATTTGCTAGTGTGAAGTGTATGGTTTGATGATCATTCATTGCTAATTGCCTTTGGCAAAGCAGCTGCCCAGCATCTGAACATAGAACTTAGTTTAACTTAGATAATTTCCTGATAAGTTCCTTTGTGCTATAATCTTTGAGTGTTGAAAACTTTGTGGCATTGTGGAAAGACATGAATTGTGTGTGACATGATTCCTTGGTCTTGACCTCGCAGCCCTGTTGGTCACAACAATAGTATTCTGTGTTAGATGTGCTGAGTTGGAAGTGTGGTAACTTTGCAATGAGCAATCTTTTAAGAATCTCAGAGAGGGACAGGACTTTTTATCTAGTCAGCTCTCTCTTTTTGTGTGTGTGGCAATGACTAAAATACAGGTAAGATCACTCAAAAGCCCCATCTATTTTAAATGCATAGAGGAGTTCCTCTTGGCTCATTCTTAGGCCCTTGCTCTTCTCACTCAAATGCCTCAGGCTTATGAGCACTCTGGAGTGAATGGGGTCAATGAGGTCCAAAGCTAGGGCCCAGAAGTCATGTCCACGTATTTGCCATTTGCCAGCCAAATTTTGAAGGATGGGTCCACCTGCTGGGAGACAATGCTTCATCAGAGCAGAAGTTTAGCATTTGAAGTACTTCACTAGGCACAGAGGCATGGAAGCCACCTTTTATGACTACAAAAGGCCCTGGAAGGCTTTATTTCCTTAAGAGAAGGAGGATATGATCATTGTGAGCACTGTGAGGTTTGATTATGAGGTGTGGCTGGAAGGGGTCGAGAACAAAGGACTCCAGGAATGGCAGAAAGATGCCTCTAACCATCCCTCTGCTCCTAGCCCCATAAATTTACTTTCTCTGGATCAGGTCACCCACCAATCAGAGAAATACACGACTGCTTTGCTCTCCCACCCATCCTAACTCCCATAAAAAAATCCCTAGTCTGTAAGGAAGGGGCTCCTGACTCTTGTGGATTCTTCCCCCTCCCTGTCAGTTGCCTCCTCCCAGGTGCGGCGTTACCTTAACCAGTTAAGGCTTAGAGCAAGGCTCAGCCTACGAAATAAGGGACGTGTAACATTTCTCACTTTACATTATTTTATTCTGGAAATTTGGGCTTTGCTTCCACATTAAAAAAGATTTTTTAAGAGGCTCAGGATTCGGTACATCAAGGAGAACAAAGGCCTAGGCCTGGCTCAGAGGTATCCATTAACTCTACAAATACCGGCAGCTGAGTCAAGAGAACTTAGGTTTCTTATCATAAGACAGAAGGAAGCTCTAAGACAAGAAAGCTTGCCAAACTTTCCGCTTATCTAAAAACTTATTAACTACCTTTCAGCTGCCTGAGCAAGTAAGAAAGATTTATCTAATGAATAGTTCCTCTTTGCTTTTAACCTTTAACCCTGCTCCTCCTCCACTGTTCCTGCTCTCTACTAAAAGAATAATTCATTTACACTTTTGTATTTTTTATGCTGCTTCCCTAATCTTAGCAAACACTATAGGAAATAGCTTTTCTAGTTAAAGATGTACCCACTTAACTCTGAGGAAAAACAAGGCTGTAAAAATTCCTTTTTTTGTATACCTTGTTGTAATGAGCATAAATATCACGCATGAGATGAATTAAAACAGATGTGTCTTAGCCGGGCATGGTGGCGCACGCTTGTAATCCCAGCATTTGGGAGGCTGAGACCGGAGGATCCGTGTTTGGGGCCAGCCTCAGCTACCTAGTGAGGCACTCCGCAACTTAGTGAGACCCTGTTTCAAAATAAAGAATACAAAATAGGACTGGGCGTATAGCTCGGAGGTAGAATGCTCCTGGGTTCCATCCCCAGTACCACACACAAAAAAATAAAACAGATGTGTCTTAACATACATGGTGTGTAAGCGTACTCTCACTCACTCTCGACCTCGTCTCAATCTCCACCTAACGAGGGACCCCCCAGGCTCTACCGCTTCTTTGAGGGCTGGCCCCCCAGCAAGTGGCGCCCAACATGGGGCCCTGTTTAGGTAAGTTTCCCCTACCCATTTTTATTCATTTTTTAAATTTTATCGAGATTGAGACAGGCAGACTACCCAAAAAGGGAACTGCAGTCCCGCTGCTAAGTATAGAGCAGGATAGGAGAGGCGGTAACGTTAAGAATTAAGAATTAAGAAAGATGGGACATTCTAAGAGCAAGCAACTGAAAATAGAGCATTTTGAAAAAGAATTTTAAACATGAACCTTGCTAAGAGCAAAGAAAGGAAACTATTTATAAAAATAACACACCAAATGATAAACAAAAGAGGTATTTCTATCTCTCACAAACAGTTAAAACTTTTTTTTATATTCTTACAAACTATAGCACCTTGGTTTCCTCAGGAGGGAAGCTTAAGCCTTGAAACTTGGATAAAATTAGGAGAGGAGATAAAAACTTATCATTCTGTACACAGGCCTGAAAGGGTACCTGCAAAAGTTTTTACTTTATGGAGCATTTTTATACATGTATTAGATCCCATCCATGAAACAGTATGTTTAACCTCCAAACTGCAGGAAGCAAAAAAAACTGCTCCAATTAAGACCGAAGCTTCCTCTTATCATAGATATCAGTCTAATTCGGACTTCAGAGATAAATCACTTTTTGTTGCAGATCCTCCAAATAATCCTAGTCAAAAAGTTAAAGAATCAGAATATTGCCAACAGCCGTGCTTCTTGCAAACCGCAGCAGAGGAAAGGCAAAACGGAGATTTCTCATTTGCTTTCCCTGTTGTTAATCTCAATGAGACTGAAGAAGCTCTGCAGTGGAAACCATTATCTTTTAAACTGATAAAATAATTAAAATCTGCGGTCAGAGACTTCAGGGCTAACTCCCCCTATACTTTACAGTTATTAGATGTCATTGCCTCCGAATGGTAACTCCTTTTGATTGGCAACAGACAGCAAGGTCTTGCTTGCCCCCAGGACAATTTTTACTGTGAAGAACTGAGTTTGAGGATCAGGCCAGAAAAAGAATGTTGAGGGCCCAGCGTGGCCACTCCCAGGTTACTATACAGATGTTAATAGGCATGGGGGAATACAGTGACCCAAAACGTCAGCTTACTCTCTCCCAAGCAGCTCTAGGGGATGTCTCCATGTGTGCTACTGCGGCATAAAAAGCCCTGCCCCCAATCGACCATAAAACAACTTTTCTTACTAATGTTAAACAAAAAGGAGATGAACCTTTTGAAGATTTCTTAGCTCGCCTGGAGGAGGCTGTGTCCAAAGTAGTCTCAAATAAGGAGGCAGCCGAACTCCTTGATAAACAATTGGCTTTTGAAAATGCTAATTCCTCTTGTCAGGCCTTACTGAGACCTGTAAGAAAAATGGGGTCCCTATCAGAATTCGCCCGAGTCTGTCTAGATTTCCCCCCCGCTCAGATGCAAGGGATTGCAATTGAGGCAGCATTACAAGGCCAGACATACAATAAATTTTTGAAAGGGGTAAGCAATAATAGAGGTCCTCCACAATGCTATAGATGTAATTCAGTCGGACATATACAACATCAATGTCCACTAATAAATAATCTTTCATCCCTTACTGGAGGCAGAGGACAAAAACTGCCGCCTTCTTTATGCCCTAGATGTTTCAAAGGGTATCACTGAAAAAAAAAAGATTGTAAATCTCAATTTAATAAAGATGGAATTCCCCTGCCTCCCCTTCAATCACAAGGACAGGAATCAAAAAATGGGTTAAGGGGCTCCCCCAGTTCCCCCCCCCAAAAAAATTGGGGATACAATCAAACAGGAACTCTGGAGAATTATCCAGTAGCTCAATTGCCAGCTTGGCCAGAGCAACTTCAGGAAGTACAGGACTAGATCTTTCCAGCAATGAGACAGTCATTTTGACCCCTGATATGGAAACTACCTTAGTGAGTACAGGAACTTTCGGCCCTTTGCCTAAAGGCACCATGGGGTTAATATTAGACAGAAGCTCAGTAACCTTGCAGGGATTACAAATTGCTCCCAGAGTTATTGACTCAGACTTTACTGGAGAAATAAAAATCATGTTACTCCCTCCAAATAAAACTATAGATATGTAAAGGACAGAGAATAGCTCAATTGTTATTAATTCCTTTAGTACAGACAGCAAATAACAGTATAAAAAAAGAAAGAAAAGCAGAAGGGTTTGGCTCCAGTGATATCATCGCTTGGGTACAAAAAATAGGTAAAAATAGGCCCATGAGGACTATATTAATAAAAGGAAAAAGAATAACAGGATTATTGGATACTGGAGCAGACGTCTCCTGCATCGCAGGAAAGGACTGGCCCTTTGACTGGATTACTCAGCAAACTGCTTCAACTTTAAGGGGGATAGGCACGGCTTCTAAAATTACAAAAAGTGCCTCTATATTACATTGGAAGGCAGAGAAAAAGCAGGGAACGTTCCAACCATATGTCCTCACTTCCATTCCTTTTACCTTATGGGGAAGAGACATTCTTACAAATATGACTGTTATAATATCTGATAATGACATAGATTCCTTACCTCCTTTTTTGCAGGGGCCACTGTAGTTTATGTAGACCCTATAGTATGGAAATCAGATGACCCTGTATGGGTAAAACAGTGGCACCTAACAAATGAAAAGAGGTCTACAACAGAGCAATTAGTTCAAGAACAATTACAAAAAGGTCATATAAAACCTTCAACTAGCCCGTGGAACACCCCAATATTTGTTATCAAAAAGAAGTCTGGTAAATGGAGACTGTTACAGGACCTAAGGGCAATTAACAAAACAATGGAGGCCATGGGGGCCTTACAACTGGGACTACCATCTCCGGTAGCGGTAGATAAGAACTCCCAAATTGTTGTAATTGATTTACAAGACTGCTTCTTTACCATCCCCCTGGCTCCACAGGATAGGAAAATGTTTACTTTTAGTCTCCCCTCGCCCAATTTTCAAAGACCTTATCAAAGATATCAATGGAAGGTGTTGCCTCAGGGTATGAAAAACAGTCCTACCTTATGTCAAAAATATGTTGATATGGCTCTTATGAATACTAGAAATAATTTTCCCCAGGTTTATATGATTCATTACATGGATACTATTCTTTTGGCCTATAGTGATACCGATATTCTTAATCAGTGCTTACAATCATTAATAGAAAATCTCCACCAGTATGGTCTCATAATCGCTCCAGAGAAAATCCAAAAAGACCCGCCAATTAATTTTCTGGGAAGGATTATAAAATCCCCCACTGTTACTAATCAAAAGGTTCAGATCAGACATAACCAACGTAAAACCCTAAATGAGTTTCAAAAGTTATTAGGAGATATTAACTGAATTAGACCAATCTTAAAAATATCTACTCATCAATTAAAACCTCTCTTTGATATTTTAAAAGGGGATTCTAGTCCTTCTCGTTGTCAGTTAACAAATGAAGCTGCTCAAGCTCTAAAAGAGGTGGAGGAAGCTATTAATGACCATTGGGTTACTAAAATAGATTATAATTTAGAGTGGGACTTAATTGTTTTAAAAACTACTTACACTCCTACGGGATACTGAGGGAATAAAATTTTTAGGGAAGTGTAAGAAGGGAAGATTTTTCAGGTCCTTGAATGTTGAATGACCGTTGGACTTAAGTTGTCTTTTAACTAAGAACCATTTAGATTTTACAAAGTCCCAGGATGAGGTTTAAGTTGGAATGAACGGAATGCCCCCTACCCTAAAGTATGTCAACAAACTTCTTAATTAACCAACCCACTTTTTTTTTTTTTTTTTTTTTTTTTTTTTTTTGTGGTACTGGGGATTGAATTCAGGGGCGTTCTACCTCCGAGCTATACCCCCAGCCCTATTTTTTATTCTTTATTTTGAAACCGGGTCTCACTAAGTTGCAGAGTGCCTCACTAGGTAGCTGAGGCTGGCCGCGAACCTGGATCCTCTGGTCTCAGCCTCCCGAATGCTGGGATTACAAGCGTGCGCCACCACGCCCGGGTTTGTTGTGTCTTGTTTGTTTGTTTGTTTGTTTAAAGATCCTAATTTTGTATTATAGATCATGGATAATTTCACATCCTTGAAAACTTGTCTCCAGAGTGCATATTAAATGGGTAAAGAACTAAGGTTTAAAAGTTATAGAAAAACAAGTTTTTGTTATCTTTCCTGGTTCAAAAGTAAATTAAAAGTTAGAGGCTTATTTTATAAATAATAAATAGGGCAATGTTTTACGCAGATCTGACACATGGAGACAGTGGCCACTATATCTCCATACTGGACAGTGTCTGCTTAACACATTGCTTATAATAGTTATCTATAAAAATTTAATGCCTGGCAAATTAAAACTATAAAAAATATGTTTGTATTCATACAAACATATCCACGTGGTACCAAAATTAGTTTAAGAGCGCTCATTAAGTTTAAAATGGATCCAAATACCTCTTAGTTCATGTGATTTAAATCTTTAACAAATAAACTTTTTATTTGTTTTTTAAATATAAGATATTGTTAAATGTTAACTAATATTTTCTTTCAGGATAAATAATTAAGAGTACAAGTCTGTTCCTATTTGATATTAAAGATTACAATGCTTATTATTTATTTTAAGATACTTTATTAAAATAACAAGTTAAAGTAATGGCTTATCTTTACAGGCAAATCAAATGCTAAACAACAATTACAATATATAAAGTATTCTTAAAATAATATCAACAAAACAAAATATATTTGAGTCTTATAACTGTTTTTTATATGCAAAATACAATTTAGTATTACAGTCTTTTAATGTCAATTAAATATAAGTCACTAAAAGTCAAAGTTCTGATGTATGCTACTTTACATATGTAGAACTAAAAAATTCTTAAACTATGTTCTAACAAACAAGTATTAAAAATATCAAGTGTTTTTATCCTAATGCTAAATGACAGGCTAAAATTTAACTTGTTTATATTCCAACAGGTATTTTTGGTCCTTTGCCACCAAAAACTTTTGGTCTTCCTGGACCTTTGGCTATTGGTACCCATCAAACAGATCAATCACCTAATTTAACTAATATGATTTTGTTTCCTTCCAAAGGTTTTAAAGCTGCTACCCGTTTACATGTAACTCATGTCAACGCTTATACTTTACAACATTATTGTAATATCTCTCAAAAATAAGCCAGATCTTTAGTGACATCCTGCCTACACCAGTAAAGGATTTACTAATGTTTACAAATCTTTTTCTATATCCCTTGTTATAAAAATACCTTATAATCCTCAAGGTCAGGCTGTTGTAAAATGAGCTAATGAAATGCTCTCTATAAACAAAAAGGGGGAACTGGGGTGCAGTATATATCCCCTAAAGATAAACTTAATGTTATCCCTTTATTTTACATTTTCTGACTTTGGACTCCTCGGGCCGTTCAGCAGCCGAGAGCCATGCCGGCTGTGTGGATCGACCTCAAGGCACGGTCCTGTGGAAGGACATGTTGACTGGAAATTGGAATGGACCCAATCCCATGTTAATCTGGAAGAGAGGTTCTGTTTGTGTTTTCACAGGACAAGGACGTGCCAACCTGGGTTCCTGAATGCCTAGTGAGGCCTGCGGCGAAACCCTCAACGAGTCAAGATGAGGCTGGTAGCGCTAGCGTACCTGACGACCATGGGCCAGACGGCCCTAGGAGCACCACAATACCTGTGGGGAGTGCTGAAGACGTGGCCCCTGCCCCTTCCAGTGTCTAACTCATCTACAGTCTTTCCTACCCTGTTTACTACTAATACTACCTTGCAGCTGGCAACACTTTCAACTAACCCATAGATTGTAGAGTAGACATAGCTCGGGGGGAGCAATGATTTTCCATCTTGACAACTTCCGTGTCATTCTTGTGGAACTGGTCTGTTCCTAGTAGCCATTGTCGGGCTGGTGCATGTGTCATCTGTGCGTCAGCCAAATATAGTGACAGCGAGCGATTGTACAAGCATTTGCAGCCCTTGAGGCTGACATCTCCCCTGGAGTGTGGCTTAGCATACTAGATCGGTAGTCAGTGATGGGTAAGTTTGGGCTCGACGCTATACCAACCTAAGACAGGAAGGTGGTCCTGAAACCACTGATCTGATGACGGGTAAGGATAGCGATTGAAGACCGACAACCTAAGACAGGCACGATCTAGAGCCTTTGTATATAAACAAAAAGGGGGAGATGTTGGGGTCTCAGCCCGGTGAGCCCTGGAGAGGCCTGGCCCAAGATGGCGCCTGGCAAGGTGCCAGAGGCGGCTGACTGCTGGATGACTGACAGGTGATAACCTTCCTGGAGGAGGGCTGTACCACGTCGGCGCGCATGCACCAGTACGTCAGAGCTCATGGACAGATAGTGCACGCTTATGAGAACTAGTGAGCAGCATGCAGTAACCTCATGATCACATCTATGATTGGCCCCAAGTTGCTCCCCCTCTGGCCCCACCTCCTACTGCATGGCTTGATAGCAGGGCCCTCCAGCGGGGAGAGAGAGAGCATAGGAAAGTGAGAGAGAGTGTGTGTGTGTGAGAGAGTATGTGTGTGAGAGAGTGTGTATGAGAGAGAGTGAGTGCAAGAAAGGGGGGGGGGGAAGAAAAGAATAAAAAAGCTTGAACCAGCAACCATTTTGTCGCCTCTCTCTCTCTGGGCCCCCGCGGGCAGGGGTCAAGCGTGGGAGGTGATATTTATGAACGTAATAATTCTGTTAAAAAATCACCTCCTATAGATAGCACTCCATGCAAACAATTTTTAAATAATAGAGATTTATACTAAAATAATATCGGACCTAAACATCTGCCTCATTGGTTTGACTGTGTTTTTCCAAAATATGTTAATGTTTATTTTCCTTGTAATGCTACTACTGTCATTTATGATTAGTCTGTTTCTTCTCCAAAACATGACTATAAACAGTATGTAATTAATATTAAGCACAAATTCAATATTACTAATATTCATTTTACTTCTAAAGATACTGTGCATAGATGGTTTACTCCTGGTTGGGCACCCAGGTTTTATTCCAGAATAAAGTCTGTTCCTGCTGTCTAGCTGTTGTGCTCTTTGACCCCATATTTCCCAACAGTCAGTACAGAAGAGACTGTGGATGGCTTTCCATTAGTCCATTGGTGGGTCTGGTTGCTCATGCGTGGAGACCTGCCATAAAGGCATCTGAATGAGCACATGGAGACCACTGTGGTCAATAAATGAAAACATAATGAGTGTCGGTTGCAGTTTATATTAATTCTTCAACCTTGGGATAACAGTCTGGGGGAAGGTCTGCTTTTGGGGATTTTGTTTTGCTCAGATAAATTTGTTAAAACGAATGAGCTCTGCGCACTTTTGGGAAACAGCAGTTAGGGATCCCTTCAGGCTTCCTGAACAAGCACACCTGTCTTCTAAGGACCCCTTTTAGTTCCTCAATTTTACATAACTGCTACTAACGCTTTACCAGTTAGAAAAATGCCCCAAAAAGGATAACTCAGAATTGAAGGGGGAAATGTATTCTAAGGCTTTTTTTTTTTTTTTTTGCAAGGAGACCCACATCATGTATTGTGAGAGTAAAGGGAACGGAGCTGTCTCCAGTGCGAATAGAGGTTGACTAATTTCATTGCAAGGGATGATGCTAAGACCTGCCATCCCCTTGTTCACGCTTAGCAAATTGTGTTGCTCGGGCGCAGGGAACAATAAATATCAGCTGTGCACAGGAAAGACGCCCCCAGCAGGGCCATCTCCGGTTCTGGTTACTTCACTGACAGAGAAAGAGCCTTAAGGAGGATGCTCCAGGGTCCCAGATGTCTCGAGAGGGCAGATATATGAGGCCAGAGGCTAGCGCTGTAGGGTCCCCTCGCGTGCCAGAGCAGGGTGGCGCTTAGCTGGAGCAGCTACAACTCCGGGTTCCAGCTTCGGGACTCCGCGTTGGGCGCGCGCAGCCATCAATCAACATCGTCGGCCCGCCCCTCTCGGAGTTCGGCCAATCGTAGGCGGGGGTCTGAGCGAGGACTCGCCGCGGGGTCAGGAAGAGGGGGTGAGCGGCCTGGCGCAGCCGCTACTAATCGGGAGTCTTCAGCCGGCGTCCGGAGCGCGAGCGGCGGGCGGCGGGACCCGGAGGTGGGTACGGCTGCCCGCGGTGTGCGGGCGCCTGGCGGGGCCCTGCTGCTGAGCCGAGGTGCTCGGCTCCTCTGGCGCGCCCTTGGCTGCCGAGCGCTTCCCTCCGCGCGCCGGCCCCCGAGTCCTGCCCGGAGCCGGGAGGTGCAGCCCTGGGGGTCGTGCCTGGGGGAGCTGGGGCCTCGGAGGGGAGGCCCGGCCCAAGGCAGAGCTGGAGCCCCGGGCTGCCGCAGCCTCGGTCAAACGGCTGGCTCTGCCGCAGGGAGGGGGCGATGCTGGGCGCCGCATCTCCATTCTCCGTTGTCAGGACTTGCTGCAACGCGGCGGCGCCCGGACTTTCGGGAGGCATCTTAAAACCCCTCTCCCTGTGACTCTCTCCGGGCCGGGTGCGGAGTGATCGGTGATGGGCTGAGTGTCTCTATCTAGCATCTCATCGTTGCTGCGGGCACCAGCAGCCTCTTGGCCGGCGGTGCTGTCACACGATGGGCCTCTCTCATCTTACCGAGCTGCAGTTCTGGGACATCAGATTTGGGTCTTCTGGAGAGAAACAAGTATAACTTTGCAAGGTGTAATGTGGAAACCCTGGCCTTGTCTCCCATCCTGGCCTAACCAAAGGTCAGAAGGGTGGTGGTGGTGGTGGACTGCAATATTCTATGAAGCTGTACATTTTTCCTTGGTTTTCTTTCTTTCTCTTTCTTTTTCTTTTTTTTTTTTTGCGGTACTGGGGATGGAACCTGGGGGGCTTTCTACCTCCGAGCTACAGCCCCAGCCCTATGTTTTTATTCTTTATTTTGAAACAGGGTCTCACTAATTTGCGGAGGGCCTCACTAAGCAGCTGAGGCTGGCCAGAACCCGGATCCTCCAGTCTCAGCCTCCCAAATGCTGGGATTACAAGCATGCGCCACCACGCCTGGCTGGTTTTCATTATTTAAAGGAGAATTGCTGCCACATTTCCAAAAGATAAAAAGATAAAGAATCACACTGCTCTGGTGCCCCCCCCCCCCCCCCCCCGCGCCTTTAATTATTATCTGGAACGTCAGGGTGTGTTTGAGGAGCTGGAGACTGGAGACTCCCACATCCTAATATTTGTCTTTTCCACTTGGCGGAGGCAGCAGCATACTATTCCTCCAAAGTGTTTGGGATCTGCTTTCTTTTGACTGTGTTTAGTATCTTTTTTATCCTCACAATCTCTCTGGGGCTGATAAAGTGTTATTTGTTACTGAGAAAGGAAAGGAAGGGTGGATCACTAATGTGGGGATGGCTGACCCCCTTGCTCCAGAATAGGCAAGCTACAATTCTAGCCTCATTTCAGAAAAGTCATCCCTTACCAACTGATACAAATAACACTCCTTGGTCATCCCCACTTGACCATATTATAATAATCTGGGGACCTTTTAAAAAGAACTGTTTTTCAAGCCTATTTCCAGATTCTGATTTAATTGGTTGGATGGTGCCCAGACATTGGTGTTTCTAAAAGCTTTCACAATGATTATTAATGTGCATACAGGGTTGAGGACCATGACTTATCAACATGCCCTATTTTTTCTTATAGCACTTAGCACTATGTGACTTTTTAAAAAATTACTTATTAAAGTTTTGTTGTTGTTGTTTTTTTTATTTTTATAGCTGGGCATGGTGGTGCATACTTATAATCCCAGTACTTGGGAGGCTGAGATAGAAGGATCATAGGTTCTAGGCCAGCCTCAGCAATTCAGTCAGATCCTCAACAACTTAGTGACACACTGTTTCAAAATAAAAAATAGAAAAAGGGCTGGGGGTGAGCCTGGAGGTAGAATGCTCCTGGGTTCAGTCCCCAGTGCAAAACAAACAGACAGACAGACAAACAAATATGAGTAAGTGGTGTTCTGACACATCATGAAGATTTGAAAACAAGACTGCTCAAGTTTAGATTTCTTGAATTATAACTTTCATTTGAAATTATAGAGATACCTCTTGTTTTCTATAGTGGAAGAATGGATTATTGATGTACAAGAAAATAAATGGGCAACTTAACTCAGTAGATACTTCACAACAGAAGAGATATAAATGGTCAATAAATACATGAAAAAATGTTCCACATCATTAGCAATCAGTGAGATGCAAATCAAAACTACACTGAGATTCCATTTAACCCCAACCAGAATGACAGTCATTAAGAAGTCAAATAACAATAAATGTTGGTGAGGATGTGGGGAAATAGGAACTGTGCTACACTGTTGGTGGGATTGCAAAATACTTCAACGGCTATGGAAATCAGTGTGGAGATTCCTTAGAAAAGTGGGAATGGATCCACCATATGATCCAGCTATACCACTCCTGGGTATCTTTCTAAAGGGACTGATATCAGAAAATTATAGTAATATATGCATATTTATGTTTATAGCAGCACAATTCACAATAGCCAAATTATGGAACCAGCTTAGGTGTTCATCAACAGATGAATGGATTACAAAATTATGGGATATACACACAATGGAATTCCACTCAGCAATCAAGAAGAGCAAAATAATCATTTTCAGGAAAATGGATGGACCTGGAGAACATTATCTTAAGTGAGATTAGCCAGTCACAGAAAGTGAAGGGTCATATGTTTTCTCTCATATGCGGAAGCTAGGGAGTAATTGGTATACTAGAGAGACTTCAGATAGTGAAGGAGAAACTGCAGTGGAGCCAGGGAGGTAGTCTAGGGGAAGGAGGTAGGAGAGAGGGAGGATCAATGAAGGAATCACTTACATTGATATGATGTACATGTGTGAGAATACCAATGTCAATCTCAATATCCTGTATGGGGAAGGGGGTAGGTAAGGGGGATGGAGCCGACCAAATGCTATGTACAGGTGTTTCACCATCCCTGTGAACTACATTATGATGTGA
>PVLC010011084.1:14652-48383 GCA_004027655.1 Graphiurus murinus
TGCGGTACTGGGGATGGAACTCAGGGGATTCTACCTCCGAGCTATACCCCCAGCCCTATTTTTTATTCTTTATTTTGAAACCGAGTCTCACTAAGTTGCGGAGTGCCTCACTAGGTAGCTGAGGCTGGTCGCGAACCCGGATCCTCCGGTCTCAGCCTCCCGAATGCTGGGATTACAAGCATGTGCCACCACGCCCGGCTACTAGTTTTTATTAGTAGGAAAAACAAATGTTCCTATCACCCCTGTTCCTAAAACATCATTTAAATATATTCATGCCCCTCTGCTTATATGATTGTACTTTAAATTTCGATTATGTTCTCCTTTACTTCATTTTCAGTATTTTTAAACTCTACATCATGTGCTCATTTCTGTTGCAGCACAAAGAATGATATAAAAATGAAAAAACATCAGCGTGTGCTTCAGATGTGGCAAGAAGAGAATAAAGGCTGCTGGTCAGGATTGCCTGAGTTCAGGATTTCATGGTGGAAGGAAAGTTAGATGTAAACTCTGTTTTCTTAATTCCAGTGAGCATCTCTTAGGAAATTTCACAAAAAGGTAAAAATTACATTGAATTATGTTTTAGTGTTTGGTTGACCTTAGCTTTTTTTCTAAAGTCAGTCCTCTCTAGCACTGTTATTCGTACTTGATTCTAACATGATCTGCGATGCCAGATAATAATTTCTGCTCCCTTGCAAATAACTTTCTTGTGAAAATGTCTAGGTTTTATTTGTGTTCAAATAACTAACACTTGTTATAGGTTTCTTTTTTTTTAATTTTTTTTTTTTCGGTACTGGGGATGGAACCCGGGGGCATTCTGCCTCCGAGCTACAGCCCCAGCCCTATGTTTTTATTCTTTATTTTGAAACAGGGTCTCACTAATTTGCGGAGGGCCTCACTAAGCAGCTGAGGCTGGCCGAGAACCCGGATCCTCCAGTCTCAGCCTCCCAAATGCTGGGATTACAAGTATGCGCCACCACGCCCAGCCAGGTTTCTTCTTTTACTTAGAAATTTCTTATTTTAAATTCAGTTGTTTTCCCAAATGTGGTTTAATGTCTTATTTCTCTTTATATCTGATCTTTAATTTTTACTTTTAGAAATGAGCTTTTTTATGTCTATGATTTTCATTTGGTGAAAAAAATAGAAATATAGATAAAAGAGAAAACAAAAACTGCCTAGAGGTGACAACTGTGAACATTTTAATACATTTTTTTTTTTTAATATGGTACTGGGAATTGAACCAAGGGATATTCTACCTCCAAGCTACACCCCCAGCTCTTTTTAGTTTTTGTTTTCAAACAGGGTCTTGCTAGGTTGCTGAGAGTCTTCCTACATTGCTGAGGCTGTTCTCGGGTCTACCATCTTCCTGCCTCAGCCTACCAAGTACTGGCTTAATATGTTTTTTAAAGACAGGCCTATCTAGTATGTTTCATACAGTATCTATGTAGGTGTACAAATGGGTCTCCCAGTTGCCAGTGTTCTACTTGCTTACAGCAGGAAGTTAGCTCTCTTCCTGGCATGATCATAATTAATGTCAGCAGAAGGCTATTGTGTTGCTGCCTCTAGCCCTGTTCCTTTACCATCCTCTGCATCACTGATCACCACGTGCTGCTGCTGACTGGCTCTGAACCACACTGATGTTGTCTAAATGGTTGGTATCCACAGAACCCACAGACTACACCTGTCCATGGTGCAGCTCAATTCCCATGGATTGTATCTTTAGTTTTTTCCCATGCTGACCATCGGGAAACCTGTGCTTTTTATGGCCAACTCTTTGAGAAAATTTTTTTAGCAGAACAGTTGGGATCCTGATTGACAGAGTTATCCTCTATTTCACAGTCATTTCCTTCTCAGAATTTACAGTCACCTCAGGGTGGGTAAGTGCCTTGGTATTGGAGAGGGATGATGCTGTGGGGCCATGAGATGTTAAGCGTAATTTTTCATCATCCCTAGCATCTCACTCTCTCTTTTTTTTTGTAGTGTTGAGGATTGATGAACTTTGTACATGCTAGGCCAGCGCTTACTCTACACTTTTTTCCAGCCCTTATTCCACTTTTTTCTCTTCAAAAAGGAAATTATCTCATCTTTAAGAAGGGAACTTCTCACATCTTCAGGATAGATGTCTTAATAAGGAGCATATATGTGGTAGGGGAACTGGAAAATCAAAGGATGCTTTGCTTCCTGCCACAGAAAGAGGTGGCATTCCTTATTTTCTAGAGTGAAGGATGTGAGTATAACTTTTCAAGGAAATTTCTAACCCTTAGCAGAAAGAGTAGTACAGAGTAGAACTGGATTGTTGAGTTACTGTATACCATATAAAGAGCTAAGTACTGTGAGAAAATTGAAAAAAGTATGATATATTATCCTTAAGTCTTTCTCTCTGATAATAAATGGTTTCTGTTTTTTATTTTGGTAATACTAGAAATTGAATCCAGGAGGGTTCTACCACCTAACTACACCCCAGCCCTTTTTATTTATTTTATTTTTCAATTTTGAGACAAGGTTTTGTTAACTTTCCCAGGCTGGCCTTGAATTTTTTTTTTTTTTTATAGACAGATGATGTTTATTTCATGCCATTTTGTGTTATGTTTTCTATTTGACACAATATTAGTTATCCTTTGCTTATTTGCTAATCTGATACTCATCACTTCTTTTTTTTAAGATTCTTTTTTAAAAATGTCTTTATTTATTTATTTATTTTTTATTTTTAATTGGTACATTGTAATCATACATCTTTGTTAGGTATAGGCTGGTATAGGTAAAGGCATACATGCACACATTTATCACTTAACCCTTCCCCAATTCCCACCATACTCCCTCCTCTTCCCTCCTTCTCAAGTCAGTTTAGTGATTGACTTTGATGTGTTCATGAAAGTACATCATGCTCATTAGGTTGTCCCCCCTTCCCCCATCACCTTCCGTTAAGTCAAATTCTTTGCTCACCTAAGGATTCGTCTTTTTCATCTGGAGTCCCTCTTATTCCACCCTAGACTGTTGCAATTGATGATCTTATCTTTTCCCTCCCTCCATTCTTCCCTCCCTCTTTTCTTTTCTTTCTTTGTGGTACTGGGGATTGAACCCAGGGAGAATTCTACCTCTGAGCTATATCCCCAGCCATTTTTATTTTTTATTTTGAAACAGTGTCTCACTAAGTTGCTGAGGGTCCCACTAAGTTGCTGAGGCTGGCTAGGAACCTATGATCCTCCTGTCTCAGCCTCCCAAGTACTGGGATTACAAGTGTGTGCCACCATGCCCAGCTGATGATCTTTTTTTTTTTTTTTTTTTATTTCTCCTATTTGAAGGAGTTTGTTGATAAAGAATATGCTTCTTGAATCAACTGCAGTCCCTCCTGGACACAAAGAGCTCTTAAGGCACCTAGCTGGATAGAAGCAAATTAAACTGAAAGCTCATCTTCAGCTCAGAAAAACAAAGACATGGAGCTTTGAGGAGTGAAGGTTAGCCCAGTGTCGGCCATGGGTGATCAGGACACAGCCAGACAATGTGGACCACTTTCTTCAAGCTGCGGTGTTTCTGCGGTCTGCTTGCAGTGCTGATGGTGGTGGTGCTGGTTGTCAATGTTACTCAGGTAGAGGTGAGTACCCCTACCTAAAGGAGCCACATTGCAGGGGTGTTGGAGTTAATTAGCCTGGTCATCAAGACACTTATACTTATCCCAGTTACAGATCTTCTTTTCATTTATTCAGTAAGTATTTGAGTGTCTCCAGTGGTCATACACTGTGCTAGTCACCAAGGATACATCAGGGCTGAAGACAGAGATGGCTTCTTTAGTTATGTAGCTCATATTCTGAGCTCACGTTCTGCATAGGAGAAGATAATATAGGTTGAGTATCCCCTCTACAAATGCTTGCGATCAGGAGTGTTTCAAATTTTGGTGTTTTTTTTTTTACTTTATAAAGAAAAGGGGCTTATTTAGCTTATTCTTATTAGAGTTTTTGGATTTTGGAATTTTGCATGGACTTTACTGGTGAACATCCCTAAACTGAAAATACAATAATGAGAAATATTCTAAAGCCTGAAAAAGTTTTGGATTTCTGATTAGGAATGTTTCATCTGTAATAATAAGTAATAATGCTAATCACATAATATAGGAATAATGACAATTAGATATTGTGAAAAGTGCTATAAAGAAGTGAAAGTGAGTTCTAGGATAGCTTTAGAGTGAGAAAAGAAAAGCTTCTTCAAGGAGACCTTTTCAACTGACACCTGGCAAAAAAAACAAAGATGTTTTTCAGGGGAGGGAGTTGATGAATCTGTTTTGAAGAGCACTGTATGGGCCAGGCATGATGGTGCATGCCTGTAATCCCAGTACTTGGGGAGGCTGAGACGGGAGGATTGCAGGTTTGAAGCTAGCCTCAGCAATTTAGTGAGATCCTGTTTCCAAATAAAAAATTAAATAGGGCTGGGGATATAGTTTAGAGGTAGAATGCCCCAGGTTAAATTCCCAGTATCACAAACACAAAAAAAGAGTACTGAAGAGCACTCAAGGGCAGGGACCATGTCTTACTGGACCCCTCATATGTGGAGGTACTTGATAATATTTCCCCCTCTTTCCATTCCCCTTCCATGAACTTATATCACCAAAATTTATGGAGTAGTTTCTGTAAAAAAGGATGCTGTCTTTTTTATTTAGTTGGCTTATGGTACTTTTTAGGTTTCAAGTCTTATGTTTTTTTTTTTTTTTTTCTTATTAAGTTTTATTAGAACCAGATGCTCTAAAAGCTAAGCTACAAGCTTTTTCATTTTTCTTGGGGAAACTCACTTTGTGTTTTTTAGCAGAACACCTACCCTCACTATCAAATTGTCAAAGAGTCCCACGGGATTTTTTTTTTTTCTCCCTGAGTGCCAATAATAAAAATTTCTAGATACTTTGGAGAATATGTTTGAAGAATATGAGGTGATTCTGACAAACTCATAGCCAACATTATATTGAAAACAGAAATATTGAAAGCATTTCCTCTAAGATCAGTAACAAGATAACAGTGTCTTCTTTCATACTTGAAATTTTAGCCAGAGTGAGCAAAGCAATAAAAAGGGGTGGGGGGAAGAAAGATCTTCGATGTTCACAGGTTGGGAGAATTATTATCACTCAAGTGGCCAAAATAACAAAAATGACCTACAGTTTCAATGCAATCCCTATCAAAATACCAGCACTAGCAAAAACAATCCTAAAATTCACATGGAAGCACAAAGACCCCAATAGCTAAGCAGTTCTGAGCAATAAGAGCAAGACTGGAGCCATCATAATACTTGACTTCAAATATACAAAGGAAGCCTGGTGTGGTGGTGCATTTCTATAATCCCAGCTACTCAGGAGGATTGTAAGTTCAAGGCCAGCTTGGGCTGTGTGTGTGTGTGTGTGTTTGGTGCTGGGGATTGAGCCCAGGAACATTCTAACTCTGGGCTATATCCCCAGCCATATTTTATTTTTTATTTTGAAACAGGGTCTCACTAGGTTGTGGAGGGCCTCACTAACTTCTTTAGGCTGGCTGCAAACCTGTGATTCTCCTGTCTCAGCCTCCCAAGTACTGAGATGACAAGCATATATCATTATGCCTGGCTGAGCTTGGGGAATTTAGCAAGACCCTGTCCCAAAATAAAAAATAAAAGGGATAAAGGTATAGGTCAGTGGTAGGGCACCCCTTGGTTCAATCAGCAGTACTTCAAGAAAAGCACACTTGTGCACCCCCGTCCCCCACAACTGAGGAGCCATAGTAACAAGTAGAGCATGGTATTGGCATAAAAACAGACACATAAAACAATGAAAAAGAACAGAGGACCCACAAATAAACCTATATATTTGTAGCCATATGATTTTTGACAAAGACTTAAAAAACATACATTGAAGAAAAGACATCCTCTTCAACAAAGAGTGCTGGGAACACTGAATTCCTATCTCCCACCCTTTGTAAAAATCAACCCAAAATGAATCACAGAACATAATGGATGACTTATACCTTTGAAAGTACTAGGAAAACGGGAAAAACTCCAATATATTGGTACAAGCTGGGTGTAGTGGTGCACACCTGGGTGCAAACCCATTGCTTTTCTCATACTAAGCATTCACTACCCCTGAGCTAACTCCTCAGCTCCTAGTTTATTCCTTTTGGGTCTTGATTTTAGGATGTGTTAATTGGGACCAGATCAGTGTTTAAGGGCTGTTTTCCGCTACTGAATTAAGACTTTTCTGAGTACCCCATAGCCTGTGATGCTGAGGTTCTGCAGTCTGGCTGGTAGGAACAAGTTCTATTCTTGGCTCAGTGTGCGTGGAGGTTACTGTTCTCTCAGTTGGTTCTTTCCCCAGCCTCTGAGCTTCCTTAAATATGCTCATCAGTGCTCTGCTAAGTACTTAAGTAGGATCCTCTTTAGATCTTGTGTCCTCACTTTGTGCAGCTGTTACTCTGTCCTGTAAGTTCTGATCAATGGTCTTTTGAGACCCAGCTCCATCTCTCTGAGGTAGTTCAGGCTTCTCCAGGGTTCCAATCCCTGTTCTGAAGCCTGGAAACTGTCTCAAGGCAGTAAGCCAAAGGCAATCATAGGGATCACCATGTTTCTTTACTGTATCTTGGGTATTTTTTATTGCCTGATGTCCAGCATCTGCACAACCATCATTTCATATATTTTGGTCTTTTTAAAATAGAGTTAATGTCATGGGAGTGCAACTCTGGTCACTGTTTCTGTATCCTGGTTGGAAGTGGCAGTCTAAGGGACTTGAATTTGAAGGGCAAGAAATAGCATAGGAGCTGGAGAAGAGAAGGAAAGGATGGGATCTAGAGCACAGATGGAACATGTATCAGAGTAGGACAAGGAATGCAAGTACATTGCAATATTCTTGCTATTTTATTACCAATTGTGTAGCAGGAACTGTTTCTTCCTCTGACCTAAGAGAGAAGGCTGTCATAATGGTTGTCAGTACACATGCATTTGCTACTGGAGAGTAGGACATTGAGGGAATTCCTGCCTGTGGAGCAGGTGGGAGGATAGAGCCCCAGAGGTTTGTGTGTTGTAGCTTAAAAGATGGGATTGGGAAATGGAGGAGTGCACGCATTAATCATGAGCCTCTAGCAACCTCTTCTGGTTCTCTTCTTCCAGAATTGGGTCATGTGCCTATTCCTGAACCAGTGAATTGGGATTATCCCTCCATTAGTCAGGTCCACTCCTGAGCTAACAGGTCAGCGAATGGCATTGTTACTATTCGGAAGGCAAGAAGTGAAATGGATGTGGGACAGGTGTGCACCACCACATCTGGCTATAAGTACAAATATTAAAGTTAAAAATAGAAAAGGCTTAAAAATGTACATATATTTTCATATGTACAAATGTATGTATCATTGATATGCATATTAATATGCAAATAATAATTGTGCATATATATCGGGTACAGTGTGACATTTCAACCCATATATACATGTCATGATCAGATCAGGGAATTGGCATATCTAGTACCTCAGACATATATAATTTCTTTGTGTTGGGAATATTCAAAAGATCATCTCTATACCTCTTTTGAAATATCTAATTGTTAATCATAGTAATCCTACCATGCAGTCTAACATTAGAAGTTATTCCTCCTATCCAGTTGCACTTCTGTACCCAGTGTCCATCCTCTTCATCATCCCCCCCGCCCCCACTCTCTTGCCAGGCTCAGAGAGCTACTATTCTATCTACTTCTTTGAGATCAGTGTTTTTTTTCCTTCCACATATATGTGAGAACATGTGCTATTTGTCTTTCTGTGGCTGACTTATTTTGCTTAACCTAATATCCTCCATGTTAACCCATGTTGCTGCGAATGTTCTTTTTTTCTAGTTGCATGTTCAATTGTGTATGTACATTGTTATGGTTTTGATTTGGAATGTCCCCCAAACCTCATGTGTTAGGCAGTTTGTCTATTGGAGATAGGGCGTGACATGAAGACGTGGGTCTCTAGGGATATGGCCCTGGGGCTATATATATCCCTGTTACCCTCCTGTCAGTCTCTTCTGGCCTCCATGACTGAGAGTGGCTTTCTCTGCTATGCACCCTGGAGCTGGCCAACTGTGGACGGAGCCTCTGAAGCCTCTGAAACTGTGAGCCTGAATAAACTTTTCCTCTTTTATGTTGTTCTCAGTAGGTATTTTGGTCACGACAGAAAATCTGACTAGTACATATACCAGATTTTTTCATCTATCCATCCTTCAGTGGATACATATATTGATTACATATCTTGGCTGTTATGAGCAGTGTTACAATAAGCATGAGTATACATGTCTCTTCTATGTACTAATTTCCATTCCTTTGGCCATATAACCAGGAGTGGGGCTGCTGGATCATATGGTAGTTCTATTTCTCTCTCTTTTTCTTTAGGAACCTCCATACTGTTTTCCATAATGGCTGAACTAATTTATATTCCCTTCAACAGGGTATGAGAGTTTCTCATACCCTGTTGTGTTCTTGCCATTATTTGTTACTTTTTGTCTTTTTAAATAATAGGATGAGGTATATTATTGTGGTTTTAATTTATATTTCTCAATGATTAGTAATGTCCAACATTTTTTCATATACTTTTTGGCAACTTTTTTTTTTTTTTTTTTTGCCGAACTGGGGATTGAACCCAGGGGCATTCTACCTCTGAGCTATACCCCCAGCCCTTTTTTTTTTTTTTTTTTTTTTTTGGTACTGGGGATTGAACTCAGGGGTGTTCTACCTTTGAGCTGTACCCCCAGCCTAATTTTTTATTCTTTATTTTGAAACTGGATCTTACTAAGTTGTGGAGTGCCTCACTAGGTAGCTGAGGCTGGCCATGAACCCGGATCTTTAGTTCTCAGCCTTCCAAATGCTGGGATTACAAGCATGCGCCACCATGCCTGGCTCCCAGCCCTATTTTTTTATTCTTTATTTTGAAACAGGGTCTCACTAAGTTGCAGAGGGCTTCACTAAGTAGCTGAGGCTGGCCATGAACCCGGATCCTCCAGTCTCAGCCTCCCAAGTCCTGGGATTACAAGCATGTACCACCGCGCTTGGCTGGCTATTTTTATATATCATTTTTTGAGAAATGACTTTTTTTCAGGTCATTCACCCATTTTTAAATTTTTTAAATACTTTTATTGGTGCATTATAGTCCCATTTTAAAGTCAGATTATTGTTAATTTTTTTTTGCTTTTGAGTTGTTTGAATTTCTTATATGTTTTGGAAATTAATCTCATGTTGGATGAATAGTTTGCAAATATTTTTTCCATTCTGTAGGCTATCACTTCATTTTGCTTGTTTCCTTTCCTGTACATAAGCATTTGAGTTTGATGTAGTCTCAGTTGTCTCAGTAAACTGGTGTTTCTAAGGTTCTTTCTTCTTAGCAGGGGGGCCAAAGTGAAGATTAAGGAAGATGTAAACTGGGCTTGTTAGGAAGCACTGGAGTCCTGTTAAAGTACTTTCTTGCCTACCTGAGATAGATCTTACTTGGTCATGCTGCATGATTCATTTTTTTTTTTTACATTGTTGGATTCAGTTTGCTAATATTTTGTTAGTGTTTTGTCAGGGTTTTTTTTTTTTTTTTTTTTTTTTTTTTTTTTTTTTTTTTTTTTTTTTTTTTTTTTTTTTTGTGGTACTGGAGATTGAACTCAGGGGCATTCTACCTCTGAGCTACACCCCCAGCCCTATTTTTTATTCTTTATTTTGAAACTGATTCTCACTAAGTTGCGGAGTGCCTCACTAGGTAGCTGAGGCTGGCTGCGAACTGGATCCTCCAGTCTCAGCCTCCCGAATGCTGGGATTACAAGTGTGCGCCACCACACCCGGCTTGTCAGTTTTTTTTGTATCTAAGTTTATGAGAGGAACGGATCTGTATTTTTTTTTTTTTTTTGTAAAGTCTTTGTCTCATTTTGGTATCAGTAATTCTGGCCTTAGAGAATAAGTTTGGAAGTATTCCTTCTACTTTTATCTTCTCAAAAAGACTATAAAGTATTATATATGTTCTTCCATAGTGTTTGTAGAATTTGCCAGCAAACCCGTTTGGGCCTGATGCTTTCTTTTTTTGAAGGTTATTAAGAATTGATTCAGGCTGGGTGTGGGGGCACACACCTGTAATCTCAGTGTTTGGGAGGCTGAGACAGGAGGATCGCAGGTTCGAGGATAGCTTCAGCAAGCAGTGAGACTCTCTTCAACCTAGCGAGACCCTGTTTACAAATAAGAAATAAAATTGGGCTGGGGATGTAGCTCAAAGGTAAAATGCTTCTGGGTTCAACCCCCAGTGCCACAAGAAAAAAAAAACTGATTCAATTTTTAAAATCGATATAAATCTACTCAGATTATCTAGTCCTTCTTGTGTGAGCTTTGGCAAATTGTGGCATTTAAGGAATTCATTCATCTCATCTGGGTTATCAAATTTGTGGACATAGACTTGTTCATGATATTCATTTATTTTCCTTTTAATGTTTGTGGGATCTGAAATGATGGCCCTTATTTCATTAGTTTTTTTTTAATTTTAATTTTTATGGTACTGGAATTAAACCCAAGGGGTTATCTACCTTAGAGCCACACCCTAGCCCTTTTTAAAATTTCTTTATTATTTGGAAACAGAGTCTCACTAAGTTGCTGAAGGTGTCGCTAAGTAATTGAGGATGACCTGGAACCTGTGACCCTCCTGTCTTAGCTTCCCATGTACCAGAATTATAGGTGTGCACTACCACACCTGGTTTTTCATTAGTATTTTAGTAGTATTTCATGTCTTCCTTTTTTTTTCTTAGTCTGACAGGAGGCTTATCAGTTATATTATATTTTTCAAGGTACAAGCTTTGGTTTTGTTGATTTTTCTCTGTTGACTTCCTGTTTTCAACTTTATTGATTTGTTATCATTTTTATTATTTGTCTTCTTTTGCTTACTTTAGAGGTAAGATTTTGCTTCTTGTTTCCTAAGGTGGAAGCTTAGATTTCAATTTTAGATCTTTCTTCTTTTCTTTCTTTCTTTTTTTTTTTTTTTTTTTTTGGCGGTACTGGGGATTGAACTCAGGGGCATTCTACCTCCGAGCTACACCCCCAGCCCTATTTTTTATTCTTTATTTTGAAACCGAGTCTAACTAAGTTGCGGAGTGCCTCACTAGGTAGCTGAGGCTGGCCGCAAACCTGGATCCTCCGGTCTCAGCCTCCCGAATGCTGGGATTACAAGCGTGCGCCACCACGCCCGGCTCTAGATCTTTCTTCTTTTCTTTAATACATGCATTCAATATTGTAAATTTCCCTTTAAACACTGATTTTGCTGCATTCCACAATGGTAGATAAATTATGTGTTCATTTTCAAATAATTAAACATGTTTAACTTTCTCTTGCGGTAGATGTGGGAGAAGGAAAGCATTATGGAATCCTGTCATTAGATCTCAGTCTTTTAGTGAGCATGTACCCTTGGCTGTGAACTTCACTAGTACTCCTTTGTCTGTCTCTCTAGGGTGGGCTGATATTTCCATTCTTGCAGGAGGATTAGGCTCTGATAAACTCCTAAGAGGTTAGGTTCTGGCAAAAAGTTTCTCTTTAGGATAGACTTTATTAAGAAGAACACACTCCTCTGGCATATTTCAATATGGTTCCTCTTCCTCTTTCCTTTCTAGAAACTCAAGTTTTTTTTTTTTTGGTTTTTGTTTTTTTCTTTATGGTGATGGTTCACCATAAAGAACCTGGTAGAGCTCCTTGAGGTAATATGTGCAAAAATATAGAGACACCTCTGTGAATTTATGTCTCCTATTAATTTTATTGTGTCACAGTAAGGTAGCCCTATAAAGCTTGTGAGCTATGTCTTTTGCAATGGTGTCATCTCAGTCGATTTCATACAAATTTAAGCTGAAGAAGAGATTACTTTGAAGATTCAGAGATTGATGGTAACAGTGGTTTCAACTGTTTGTGTTTTTCTCTTCAGTACTTGGACCATGAGACTGTTTCAGCCACATTCATCGACAGCAGCGGGCAGTTTGTTTCCTCCCAGACTACGGGCATCAGCCGGAATCTTTACTGTGGCTATGAGCACCAGACCCTGTCCAGTTGGGAGCGCTTGGAGGAGGACTCCTTGCTGGCTGCACTGCAGTGGCAGATGCCTGATGTAGGGCTAGTCCCCTTTGTGAAGAGCACGGACCCTTCTTCCAGCTACTTTGTCATCTTGAACTCTGCAGCTTTCTTCAGGGTGGGCAGCCAACTGGAGGTGCTGGTTCACATGCAGGATTTTCAAAGAAAGCCCAAGAAGTATGGTGGAGACTACCTGCAGGCCAGAATCTACTCCCCCAGGCTGCAGGCAGGGGCTGTGGGCAGAGTGGTAGACTATAAGAATGGGTTTTACAAGGTTTTTTTCACTTTGCTCTGGCCAGGCCGAGTTTATGTGTCCATATCTCTGGTTCACCCGAGCGAAGGCATCAGAGTTCTTCAGCACCTACAGGAAGAGAAACCAGACAGGGTCTACTTCAAGAGCCTCTTCCGCTCAGGAAGGATCTCTGAAACCACTGAGTGCAATGTGTGTCTTCCTGGGAGTCTGCCCCTGTGTAACTTTACAGATCTCTACACTGGAGAGCCCTGGTTCTGCTTCAAACCAAAGAAGCTCCCTTGCAGCAGCAGAATCAACCACTTCAAAGGTGGATACTTGAAGGGCCTTCTCACTGTGGCTGAGAGCGCTTTCTTCCAGAGGTATATGCTCCTTGTTCTAGGGGGTAAAGAATTGTTTCTCAGTGTCCTTGTGCCATTTAGGAAACTTTCTTGTTTTGAGTTTGTATTTCTTATTTCTCTGAACTTTATCCTGAGAGGTGGTGAGTAAGAAAATAAACACAGATTTGTATTTGTATTTTTTATTTTTTTTGTGGTACTGGGGATTGAACTCAGGGGCATTCTACCTCTGAGCTACACCCCTAGCCCTATTTTTTGTTCTTTGTTTTGAAACAGGGTCTCACTAAGTTGCGGAGTGCCTCACTAAGTAGCTGAGGCTGGCCGTGAACCCGGATCCTCTGGTCTCAGCCTCCCAAAATGCTGGGATTACAAGCGTGCGCCACCACACCCAGCAGATTTGTATTTTTAAATAGCAAGTTTTGGGGTGTATTGGGTATTGTTGATTCCAGGGCCTCATATATATTAGGTAAGTACTCTTCCTCTGAGCTGCATCCCCAGCCCTCATTATTTGTTTATTGTACTAGGGATTGAACCTGACTGGGTTCTAGCATTGAGCCACACTCCCAGCTTTTTTTTTTTTTTTTTGCAGTACTGGGGATTGAACTCAGGGGCATTCTACCTTCGAGCTATACCCCCAGCCTTATTTTTTATTCTTTATTTTGAAACAGGGTCTTGGTAAGTTGCTGAGAGTCTCACTACGATTGTCGAGGCTGGTCTTGAACCTCTAATCCTCCTATCTCAGCCTCCCAAGTACTGGCATTACATGTGTGTGCTACTATGCCTGGCCTTTTCTAATTTTTGAGACAGAGCCTCTAAGTTGCTCAGGCTGGCCTTGAACTTGTGTTTTGCTTGCCTCAACCTCTTTAGTAGCTAGGATTATAGGCATGCGCCACCATGCCTGGTTTAATTTGTGGGTTTTTTTTTTTTTTTGTGTGTGTGTGTGTGTGTGTGTGTGTGTGTGTGTGTACTGGGAATTGAACCCAGGGGATTCTACCTCTGTGCTACAACCTCACCCTATTTTATTTTATTTATTTTGAAACAGGGGCTCACTAAGTTGTTGAGGCTGGCCTTGAACCTGCATTCCTCCTGTCTCAGCCCCCCAGGTACTGGGATTACAGTTATGCACCACAGAGCCCAGCTTGTCTAGCTCAAATTAAAGACCATTTACCCTTGAATTTTTTATTTTTCCCTGATACTTCAGAATTTGATACTTGTAGCTATATAGGTAAGGTCACTTAATCACAGAACATATTTAAAAAAATCATCATCCCAAACCAAGTGCTTTGGTGCATGCCTGAAATCCCAGTACTTGGGAGGCTGAGACAGGAGGATTGGAGGTTCAAGGCTAGCCTCAGCAACTTAGTTGGCCCTGTCTCAAAAAATAAAAAAAGGACTGGGAGTGTAGCTCAGAGGTAGAATGCCCTGGGATTCAATCGCCAGTAAAAAAAAAAAAAAAAAAAAAAATCAATCCATCAAGAACAGGGTATTTTTAGCTTTGTATCAAACTAAAATTCTTTGAAAAGTGACTTAGTAGCTGGGTGTGGTGGTGCATGCCTGTAATCCCAGTACTTGGGAGGCTGAGACAGGAGGGTTGCAGGTTTTAGGAGAGACTCTGCATTATTGGGAAACTCTCAGCAACCTAGGGAGACCGTATTTCAAAATAAAAATTGAAAAGACTAGGGATATTGCTCAGAGGTAGAATGTCCCTGGGTTCAATCCCCAGTTAAAAAACAAAACAAAACCCCCAAAAAACCCAAAAAACAACTCACAGTGTACCCTGTAAGTATGTACGATTATTATGTGTCAAAATTTTTAAAAATTAAAGAGGAAAATAAAAAGTTTTAATATATATATGGTCAAAAAAGCATAGGTAGTCAGGCATGGTGGCACAGGCTTGTAATCCCAGCATTCGGGAGGCTGAGACCGGAGGATCCGGGTTCGCGGCCAGCCTCAGCTACCTAGTGAGGCACTCCGCAACTTAGTGAGACTCGGTTTCAAAATAAAGAATAAAAAAAAAACTAGGGCTGGGGGTATAGCTCGGAGGTAGAATGCCCCTGAGTTCAATCCCTAGACACACACACACACATACACACACACACACACACACACACACACACAGAGAAATTTGAAAGAATGTATGTATATTTTTACTTTTTAACAAAATCTGTAGTTTTTAAACATTTCCTAGTAGTTATTTTTGTTCATATATATGGGCACCCTAAAAAATTTCATATTTTATTTTTTGCGGTACTCGGGATTGAACTCAGGGGCATTCTACCTCCAAGCTATACCCCCAGCCCTATTTTTTATTCTTTATTTTAAAACAGGGTCTCACTAAGTTGTGGAGTGCCTCACTAGGTAGCTGAGGCTGGCCGCGAATCCGGGAACCCGGATGCTCCGGTCTCAGCCTCCCAAATGCTGGGATTACAAGCGTGTGCCACCACGCCCGGCTCAAATTTCATATTTTATGTCCACTCTTACTTGGTAGAAGAAAAGTTGTTACCATACAGTAAATGGTCTAGAGGTGTACCTGAAGTAAAACCTTCTGATCTTCTATTTCTTTCTTTTGTACTTTCAGTTATTTTTATTTTTTGTTTACTTTTTATACTTTATTGGTGCAACGTAACTGTACATCATAGTTAGATTTAATATGATACAAACATGCGTGCCACATCATGTATTTCCCTCCAGATCACCTCCTGATGTTCTAGTGGACCCATGCCATGCATGTAGGAGGCCAACAGGGGGAGCCCTACTCACTATATTTATTGTATTTTGTTTGGCTCAGTACAAAGAGAAAACAAAACTAAAAACACCTCTCAAAACAAAACCTGGGTTTAGTTTCACACATGCTCCTTACCGATGACTGCGCACTTTATTTCTGTTTACTTTTTTTGCCTATATGTGAAGACAACTCAGTTACCCATGTTTAGAGTTGTGTTGTCACTCTACTTAGTGGTCTAGCAAAAAGGAAGAAGCTTTGTTTATAATTCTCAAGTTCCATGTGGAAAATAGTGTGAGAAAGGTTAGAGAATTAAATTAGTGAAAACATAAAATATTCCTGATACTAAATCCTACGTGTGTGTGTGTGTGTGTGTGTGTGTGTGTGTATTGAACCCAGAGACATTCTACCTTTGAGTTACCAGCCCTTATTTAATTTTTTATTTTGAAACAGGGTCTTACTAGGTTCCTGAAAGTCTTGCTACATTGCTGAGGCTGATCTTGAATCTGATATCCTGTCTCAACCCTCAATACTGGGATTACAGACATGCACCACCATACCCTGCTTAAATCTTACAATTAAAGACAAAAAACTCCTGTTAATTCAGAAGGATTAAATACTGTCTTTGTCCTCCACTTAGGCAGGTCTTGGGTGAGGCTGGCTGATGGCATGCTATAGTAGAATCATTACAGAATTCTCCTGTCTGGGAGGGTTGCTGTGAAAACAACTTTGAGGCATACCTTTTTGGAAACCAAACATTTGAAAGAGTCCTCATAATTAATTCTTACTTTTCCATCTGTCATTCTGCTAAAGTTCTGAAATATTGCACCAGGCTATCTGAAAAGAAAAAGAGATAGATGAAAATTCTAATCTTTTGAGGGATCTTTAGGTATACTATTTTGAGCTCATGACCGGAATATGTTGAACTGATACCCATTTGTATTTTTTTTCTAGGTGACTCTTTAAATTAAAGAGAATTAAGAGGCTTAGTTTTGGTATTTTGTTCCCTAAATGACAAGTGGACAATTAAGTTTGTTCTTTACCCTTAAGGAAAAAAAAAAAAAAAACAGTCTTGGAAAAGACAAGAATACTTTCCTTAGAAGACCCTATTAATATAACGGAAGGCCTTTTGGAAGAATTAGCTTATCACCTGAAAAGTTTCCCTTTTATTTTATCACAAAAAACATTTTTGCCAGATAATTAATATAGAAAATTTTCCTACAAATATTTTAATGGGAAAATTGTTATGTATTTGTTATATGGTAAAATTCTAAGCTCATGAAAGTACTTTACAGGTATTCTCTTGAAAGTGTATGTTCTTCCTTAAGTGTCACTTATCTAGCTGGGTGTAGTGGCACATACCTGTGATCCCAGTACTTGGGAGGCTGAGACAGGAGGATCAAAGGTTCAAGACCAGCCTCAGAAACTTAGCAAGACTCTCAGCAACCTAGCAACCTTGTTTCAAAATAAAAAATAAGAAGGGCTGGGAGGTGTAGCTCAGAGGAAGAATGCCCTTGGATTCAATCCCTAGTATCATGAAATAGATAGATAGATAAATAGATGATAGATAGACGATATCACTTATCTAAAATGTGAAAATCGGCTTTTCTGTAATGTAGCCAGCTCTGCATACATCTTTCATTACTTGCTTTTTTCCTTCTCCTTCATTAGAATGTCTGTTCAATGAAGGAGGAGATTCTCTGTGTTTGGTTTACTGTGATAGCTCTTGGTATTTAGAACAGTGCCTGGCACATAGAAGGTTAAGAATTATTTGTTAAATGAACATATCTTTTCTGAAATTGATGAAACAGTAAAAAATGATGACTACACATTCCTGCATCAAGAGTTTGGAAAATAAGCATCTTATTTTTCATTTGTTTTTGATCCTGGAAGCATAAGAGATCTAATTATTGGGACTCAGTTTCTGGAATAGTTGCACTGGGCTTTTAGTATTCTTCTGATCTTCAGTGTCCCTCACTTTTCCATTCAACCACCCAAAAAACTTTACTGAGCATGGTCTCTAGTCCAGGGACTGTGCCAAGTGCCAAAGAAACAAAGGTGGATGAAGCACATCCATGCCTTCAAGTAATACCTGTTTTAGTGAGGGGAATAGACAGTAAAGAGTCATAGCAATGATGAACAAAGGGCCGAGTCACAGCATACCCTCCAGCCGGTGACCCAGCAGGACTCAGCTCAGACAAGGAATCTGACATGTGACTTAATGCTGCACAGACTTGTAGCCTGAAACCAAGATGGTGACAAAATAGGCATTCTGTCAGCATGAGCCATTCTCTAAGTTCAAGGGGGAGCAGGTCATTCAAAGCAGAATTAGTCATTTTGGAGTTTGTACTCTTAGGATTGGCTATATAAGAATATATAGTGCAGTGAAAATGTATAAAGAATATATTTTATTCCCTTTGGTTTATATACCCATATAACCTGCTTATTATAAGAGACCTAGTTTATTAATTATTGTGTTGGCTAACATTTATAAGTATATTTCACCATAATAAGACTGTAAAATCAGGTTCACTTTTTCATTTGCGGATAAAGATATGTAACAGAGCTGGGTGTGGTGGTCCATGCCTATAATCCCAGTGTTTTGGGAGGCTGAGACAGGAGGAGCGCAGATTGGAGGACAGTTTTAGCAAGTAGCAAGATTCTCAGCAACCTAGTGAAACCTTGTTTCAAGAGAAAAAATAAAAAGGACTGGGGGTGTAACTTGGAGGTAGAATGCCTCTGGGTTCAATCACCAGTAACACAAACACACACACACACACACACACACACACACACACACACATGCACGCACATGCACTCACACACGCACATGCACACATACGTACGTAAGTGAAAACAAATGTCCATGAATCTAAGCTTGTGTTTTTTCATTTTCTTAAAGTGGTGTCAATATCAAAATGCCAATCAACTCCAGTGGACCTGACTGGGTGACTGTGGTTCCCAGGAGAACAAAAGGTAAAACAATGAGTTTGATGGTTCGTTGTTGTTTTTTTTGTTATTATTGTTAACTAGATTAAGGCTTTGTCATTTCACTGATGTTATAAAACCTTTCTCTCCCTTTAATATACTACAGTTACTTCTGCCACGACTGAAAATATTAAAAGCTGATTTTAAAAAATTAGCTAGACCTTATGTGCTTGATTCTGGGTTTTGCTCTTTATGTTCACATAAAGGTTGTCTTCTTCCATCAACTTCCACCCCCAGATTGGCTCCTTATGAGCCTTTAGAGCTGTGTTGTTCAATATGGTAGCTACTAGCTTCATGCGGCTATTTAAATTTTAGTTACTTTAAACAAAATTAAACACTTAGTTCTTTAGTCACACAAACTCAATAGCTTATCATATTCGATAGCATTTTATATAGAATGTATCCATGATTACAAAAAGTTCTGTTGGACATTGCTGCTCAAGAGATATTCAAAGAATGTGTGTAAAATAGTCATAGAAATTTTTTTTTTTTTTTTTTTTTTTTTTTTTTTTTGCGGTACTGGGGATTGAACTCAGGGGCATTCTACCTCCGAGGTATACCCCCAGCCCTAGTTTTTATTCTTTATTTTGAAACCGAGTCTCACTAAGTTGTGGAGTGCCTCACTAGGTAGCTAAGGCTGGCCGCGAACCTGGATCCTCCAGTCTCAGCCTCCCGAATGCTGGGATTACAAGCGTGCGCCACCACGCCCGGCTAGAAATTTTAAAATTAAAAAATATTGAGTAGGGGCTGGGGATGTATGTTAGTAGTAGAGTGCTTAGTGTGCCTGAGGCCCTGGGTTTTATTCCCAGCACACAAGTCAGAACACACACACACACACACACACACACACACACACACACACACACTCCATTGGCACAAGCTTGTAATCTCAATACTTCAGTACTCTCAGGTTGGAGACCAACCTCAGCACCACAAACAACAGCAGCAGCAACAAGAAAGAAAAACTCACTGAGTTGATGAACAGTGGCTATTCTCAAAGTGTATCATCAGTATTACCAGAGAAACATGCTCGAACTACAAATTCTTAGGTTCCACCTGACTACTGAATCATAAACTCTGCCATGTGGGGTCCAGTAATCTGTGTTTTAACTTCCCAGGTGATTCTGACCCATCAGTATAGGATATAAATAGTAAAAGAATGAAATTCAGCTTGCCTAGCATGCTTGAGGCTCTGGGTTCAATACCCAGTAGCAGTAGGAAAAAAAAAAAAAAAAAGAAAGAAATTTAGAGGAGTGAGTGTATGTGTTATATTTTTACAGAATAAATACGATTAGCTATAATGATTTTTAGAAAGGAAGGGTGAATGTTATAAAAGAGACTTACACAGATGGTGGACAAGATCTTTTTAGTTGTTGAAACATGGATAGTATGCCACACAAGTAGATGTTACAAACCCTTTTGCCACAGGGCTGAGATATGTAATACACATGAATGAGGCAGGAAGGGTATAAGTCATATGCATATCTTGTGTGAGTTGTGGGGAAGGAATGAGAGAGCAAGGCCTGCCTCAATAGGGTAGCCTCTCCTCCTTGTTTGCCATGTAGAAACAAACCTAATGCAGCCAGATCTGCAATCCTTTTTTCATGAAATACCAGAAATCTTAATTTTTTACATGTGATATTTCCAGATTTTAAAGTATTGTCATCCAATTCAAAACTTTCAAAACACTCTGTGGGCTAAATAAAATTTGTCTGTAGTCCAGATGCAGACAGAATACTGCTAGTCATCTCCCTGGTCTCCACCATAGTATACCACAATAGTTCTCAGTCTTTTCTGTGAATCAAAATGAATCATTCATTTTAGCAGCTACATATGTGAAACCTCATTAATGGAAATACTTATCTGTTATTAATTTGGGTCTCAACTCAAGCCAGGATGTAGTAGACATAATGCCCTCAATAGCACTGCAGGCTGCAGGCTCTCCCATGTCCTGCATCCTCAAGAGGAACTCTCCCAATACTACATCTACCCTTCTTTTCCACAGCCCTGTCTTTCTTGCTCACCTGTGATGTCTCAGGCGTCCTGTGGAATGGTTGGTGCGAGGAGCTCTATGGTTACCTGCACCTGACAGGTTTTAGAGATCAGCCAGGAAGTGGTGTGGGTTTGTGATATACTATTTTAATTGGAGAGAAGACAGATTCAGTACCTAGTGAAGCTTCTGATGGATTCATAGAGGAATAAAGCAACCCCGAATCAATAGGAGCCAAATAGCCTGGCTTTGAATGAGAAAACTATCTCATAGCAGGCACATAGTTGGAAAGAAAAGAGAAGGGTAGTTGCTTTATATAATATCAAAGGAGCCCAGTGTGGCAGAATTTACTGAAGTTCACTTGAGTGACTAGCATGGTACTCAAAGACCCTAAATGAGGATTCATATTTTTCTTCTATTGTAAACATTCTCTTTCTGCTTAAACTCTTACCCACTATTTTTAGCAGTCATTCCATCTCATATGTTGCAGTGATTTGTGACTTTGTGACTTTTTTCCCCTTTTTTTTTGATACTGGGGATTGAACCTAGGGACATTCTACTTCCAAGCTACATTTGTAGCCATTGTTTTTTATTTTTTATTTTTTTGGTTTGGAAACAGGGTCTTGCTAGGTTGCTGAGTCTTGCTACATTGCTGAGGCAATCCTGTCTCAGCCTCCCAAGCTTCTCAAGTACCAGAATTATAGGAGTGCGCTACCACGCCTGGCTGATTTCTGTGTCATTCTAATGATGACAGTGTATCTCTCATTCTTTCAACATTTGTTCATTGAAATTCTTCTATAAAGAATTGTCCCTTTTTCTGCATCTATTTATATCAGATAGGTTGATAATTATTTCATTTTTGAATTATATTCCAGCTTAATTCAGTTGCTTTGTTGTTGTTGTTGCTAAGATTTGAAACATTTTCAGTTGAGTATTTCCAGTTTGGTTTCTGTCCCCTTCTGACATGTTCTCATTCTTTTTACGGAGTACTTCCTCACCTCCCGGAACCACAAGATGTTTTAGACTCCTAGAAGAGCTCACAATCTTTACACCTTTATTATAATTCTTATAAGTCCTATATTTTGAAGTTTTTTCCCTTTTGTATTAGTAAATTAATTTTTTATAAGGTAGAATTATCCTAAGATGCATATTTAGAGTCCATTGGATTGCTTAAGACTGCCAGTGCTACCATCCTGCATGAATGTAATTACAGTCAGAAGCAAAGAAATGAGGTTTTTTTTTTTTTTTTTTTGCAGTCCTGGGGATTGAACTCCGGGGCATTCTACCTCTGAGCTATACCCCCAGCCCTATTTTTTATTCTTTATTTTGAAACCGAGTCTCACTAAGTTGCGGAGTGCCTCACTAGGTAGCTGAGGCTGGCCGCGAACCCGAATCCTCCGGTCTCAGCCTCCCAAATGCTGGGATTACAAGCGTGCGCCACCACGCCCGGCTAGAAATGAGTTTTAATTAGAGTAGACTAGCTTATCAAGTGTTCGGCTTCTGACAGGTTTTCCCAGTGTAAGAATTAGTGCTGAATAATTTTCATTAGCAGTGTCCTGTGGTCCCCAGACTGTCACAGCTAGAAGACTCAGGGACCTCCAGGGATTCCACCCTCACCAGAGACTTGAGCTCATGTTTTGGGAGGGAGCTCACTTACCCGGCTAAGGTAACACCCAAGCTTCCACCCTTAATTCACATTGTATCTCTCTTGTTCAGCTCTTTCTAAGTGTTTAGGATTTTTTTCTCTCTCTCTGCCTTTTTTTCCTCTCATTTTGTCCCATTTTTGGCCAGATTGCCTTTATTATGGTTAATAGATGACATTGGATTATATTCTATAGAGAAAAACATCACCCATGGCTTTAAAGAGAAGCTAAGGTGTTATGGAGAAGACAGACTATTACTTGCAAATAATAAAAAAATGTATCTTCTGATTTTGTACTAGGATATTCTTGTCTGCCTTATAACCTCCTCTGTGCAAACTTTCCCATTCACCAGTGATATTCAACACAACCATAAAATTGAGTAAGAACTCATTTTTATTTTTCTGTTTTAATTTTTATTCTACATGAATAGTGCAGTAGGGGTTACATTATCTACGAGATTTTCTTTCTCTCTTTTTTTCTGGTGCTAGGGATTGAACTCAGGGGCATTTTACCTCCAAGCTACATCCCCAGTCCTGCTTATTTTTTGGTTTTGAAACAGGGTCCCACTAGGTTGCTGAGAGTCTCACTACATTGTGGAGGGCCTTGCTAAGTTGCTGAGGCTGGCCACGAACCTGTGATCTTTCTGTCTCAGCCTCCTAAGTATTAGGATTACAGATGTGTGCCCCCACGCCTGGATCAAGGATTTTCATATCTGTTATTTTATGTGAAAATAAACCGAGTTCCAAGAAACACAGACTTTTAAACTTTTTGTCTCAACTGACCATAAGAGGGCAGTGTAGGAATGTGTATTTCACTTAAATACAGTCCTGTTCTGTAGCACAGGGCTTGTTTAAAGAATGAACGAACATCAGGAGCAGTAATTGATTTGCTTTGCTTGGTTTAACTCTGGTAGTAAATATAATTAACATGTGAATGGAAGTGGTAATTGTTTCCTGTGTGGTATATGCTTTTCTTTTTAACATGAATTTGACACAAAATAGTTGAATCTTCCAGATTAACAGTAGTAAAGTTGTCTCTTCAAACTCATGTGTAATTTTCATTCTAGTAAATGTTCTGTTGGCCCCAGGTATCTTCCCTATAGCTCTCTAGCTGTGCAGTTTTGATGTACTGATCTAATGAGGGAGCCTTGGGCAGGGTATAATAAATCACATGGCAAAGTCGTACTCAATAACATGTTGAGAAATTGTTTGCTTTGTTTTGTTTGAGATGGGGTCTTGCTCTGCTGTTCAGGCTGCCCTTGAACTCCTGGGCTTAAGGGATCTTCCTGCCTCAGCCTCCCAAGTAGCTGGGACTAGAGGTACAAGCTACTGCACCCAATTTGAGAAGTTGTTTTTAAATAAGTCAAATAAATATTTATTCTTCACCCCTACATTTTTCTTTGATAATCGTATTTGTCAAAATAAAGCTTTCAAAAACACTGTTTACTTCTTCACTTGGGCCCTGAACCTACAAAAAATTAGCAAGTACCTAAGGAAAAAAATGATTAGAAATGCACTGTTACAGGCGTGGTGGCGCACGCTTGTAACCCCAGCATTTGGGAGGCTGAGACTGGAGGATCCGGGTTCTCGGCCAGCCTCAGCTGCTTAGTGAGGCCCTCCGCAACTTAGTGAGACCCTGTTTGAAAATAAAGAATAAAAACTAGGGCTAGGGGTATAGCTCGGAGGTAGAATGCCCCCAGGTTCTATCCCCAGTACCACCAAAAAAAAAAAAAAAAAAAAAAAAAAAAAAAAAAAAAAAAAAAAAAAAAAAAAAAAAGCACTGTCAATAGGGCATTTTCTTTGAAGGAAATAAAAATTCCAAAATAATTTTGAGCTGGGTGTGTTAGCACATGCCTGTAATACCAGTACTTGGAGGGTGAGTTACGAGGATCACAGGCTCAAGACCAGCCTCAGCAATGTAACAAGACTCTCAGCAACCTAGTGAGACCCTGTCAAAAACAAAAATTAAAAAGAGAGTTGGGGGTATAGTTCAGAGGTAGAATGCCTCTGGGTTTATCCCCTATACTGTGCTCCAGCCCAAAATAATTTTGAGTAATATGGGTAATGTCAAAAAGTCAGGTAACCTGCAAATAATCACAAATAGAGTACTCACTTAAATTTCAATTTCTGAGTCACAGCTGGGCTTGGTGGTGCATTCCTATTGTAATCCCAGTACTTGAGAGGCTGAGATACAAGGATCATTTAATGCCAGCCTCACAACTTAGCGTGTGCGCACACACACACACACACCATATAAATTTCTGAGTCACATAAGCCTTTGCATTTCATATTGTGGTTTAACAGATCTCCATGAAATGATTGGATTATAATCAAGGTTGAATTTTGGGGTGTGTACAGAAGTGACAAAATGATTGGTGGTTTCTTGAAGATTATAGAATTGAATAATTGTTAGAAACGAGTAAGTATATTCTTAAGAAAAAAAGCCCCAAGAAGTGGCTGACATCTGTAAATATGTAGTTTTTAGGCATGATTAAGCACAGTGGTGAGACCTGGGCTTCGGGGTCACGTACGTGGGCCAGGTTCTGATTCACTTCCTAGCTCAGCTCTGGATCTTGGGTAAGTCACTTAACTATTCTGAAAGGCAGGGATAATAATAGTACCTTCTTTAAACAGTTATTGTGAACTTCCTATGAGATAATATGTTTAATTGCTCAGAACAGTGTCTGGTGCAGAATAAACTTGATAGAGATGCTAGCCATCACTGTCTGTTTTGAAGCATGTAAAGTGTGTTGTTTTCACAGAGACATTTCCCAAGGGAGGTGTCAATGGTGTGAGCTCTCGTTGGGTGTAATGATGAGTGCACAGCACTGATGCTTTCTTATGCGTAAAGACCTTCTGAGCTTTTTGTGTTGTGAGAATAACTCTTTATATGTCATTATTTTGTTCTCTATAATAGTTTTCTGAGTTAAAATTTGAACTCGGGACCCATGGATTAATACTTCCCTTTTAGTGAACTGAGAAACATTGGGCTGATATTATTATTCACATGTAAAATATGAATTTGTTACTTCCCTCATAAGCATTTGGATAAAGGTGGTTCTCCTACTCTGGGATAATGCTGGATGAATTCTGTGCTCACATGTCTCTTCGGTTTTTGCCTTCCTTTATTTTTGGCTTTGATAAAAACATACATAATTAAAGAGAATACTCAAAATCTCTTTTTCCCCTTATGTTCACCAACACTCCTACACTTATTTCTTATCTTCCCATTTTTGTGCAAAGGAAGACATTTTGTATCAAGGGGAAAAGTCTGGGATTTCTTTTGAGATGTGACAGCAGGAAATGTCCATATGCCACCATCTATTATTAGACGAGAATTTCAGAATATATTGTCTTTTCCTTTTTTTCTTTACAGAAACTAACAACCTAGAAATATCTCAAGGCTCAGGAACTTTTCCTTCTGGGTACTATTACAAAGACCAGTGGCGGCCCAGAAAGTTTAAGATGCGCCAGTTTAATGACCCTGACAACATTACAGAATGCTTACAAAGAAAAATGGTGTATCTATTTGGTGACTCAACAATCAGACAGTGGTTTGAATACCTCACCACATTTGTTCCAGGTTGGTACTTTGCTTTTTGTTTCATAACTATTTCCTACTTATATGAAATCAAATTTGAAATAAGCAGACTCTCTCTGGTGCCCAAAGAAATGCATTGGGCAAAGAAGCATGTTTTGTCTGTAGAACTGAAGAGGTATCCTAACTCTGGAGAGATGTTTGACAGCTCCCCATTAGTCATGGGGTTGTGTTGTATTGGTGGAAGCACTTGAGTTCTCATTGAGGTTCATCCCACGGATTAACTATGTGACCTTGGGCACCTCATTTACTTCTCAGGGATTTATTTCTCAATGTGTGAGATGAGACAGCTGGACCATGCTACTTTACAGGTGTCTTTTACTTCTAATATTCTGGGTTATAAAATAACAATGGACATTTCCAGTTGTTTCTCTTCTAAATCTGTTTGGTCCAACTCCAAGTTTATAGTACATTTAACTAGAAGGAAGCAGCCATACTTCTTGTGGTTCATTTTAATGGATCTTTATCGCAAAGTCATCTACTGGGACCTACCATTGGTGGGACTCTGAGATAGGGCTGGCTACCACTGAGGGAGTATGGGTAAGTTCCAGCATTCTTAGCTTCTTGATTTCCTTACTTGCTCTAGGACTGCTCCAACCTGTGGAGTTTTGTCCTGAGTCTTATTCACAATGGGCATTCTTTCCAGAATGGATGTAGATGGGGTCAGGAGAGATGGATCCTGGTAATAAAAATAAAGACCCTGCTTACAATTTAGAGAGGTGAGAACTGGTTTTTGAGGGTTGCGTGTGGGCAGGGCTTTTCATAAAATAAATCCTCATGGCTTATTGTGAGTTGTTGTTTGTGATGTTTTTCATCAGTTCTTCCATTTATTTATCAATTTATTTTTTATATTTTTTAAATTTTCAACTCTTCCATTTATTATATCACTTTTCAAACTTAATTTTTAGAAGGAAGTAGGTTTAACTCTAAAGTTAGAAAGTCAATTCCAGTTTTTTCACATCTTAAAAAAAATTGAAACAGTTGAGGTTTTTTTTTTTTTTTTTTTTTTTAGGTACTGGGGATTGAGCCCAGGGGCATTCTACCTCTGAGCTACACCCCAGTCCTATTTTTTATTCTTTATTTTGAAACAGGGTCTCACTAAGTTGAGGAGGGCCTCACTAAGTAGCTGAGGTTGGCCATGAACTGGGATCCTCCTGTCTCAGCCTCCCAAGTACTAGAATTACAAGTGTGTGCCACCACACCTGACTGAAACAGTTGAGTTGTTGTTGCTTAAACATAAATTGAAAATCAGGACAAGGGAAATAATTTGTATGGCATGGCATGCTGCTAGGTATGGCTTGCTGCTGGTCAGGGAGGGCTTTCCAGGTACCTGCACTTGTTTCCTTCTTAATTTCTAATATCGTAGCTTGGTGTTTCCACAACAATCACATTGACTGTTTTGATAATTTTCTACTAGGCCCTTTACAGACAGATTTTCATCTGAGAAAATAAAGCCTTGTGTGGGTGCTTGATCTTAATCAAAAGAAAACAATAGCTTCAGTGTTTTTTCAGTTTAATTAGGACTAGAGGCTAACTAGTAACGAAGTAGATAGGAATTCTAAAAGAGAAGCCTAGAACTAGAAGATAAGAGTAAAACCTGCTTTAATCCTTAAGAGGAATATTGGACAATTATAGTCTGATGTTATCTCTTCAGAATTGACTATAAACTCCCTGAAGGCAAGGACTGAGCATTCCTGGCTTGTAGTACCTGCAGTAGTGAGCACAATAGGTGCTTAGGAATGTGAATGGAATTGTGTTGCCCACATTTACTTACTCTGTTCCCTGTAAGGCTCTTATGGGAATATTTATGGATGGGAGACCAACTGTCTTTTCTCATGGGGGCACATATCAAATGATGGACTGTACAGAGTTTTTTTTAGGAGTAACAAGGCTTTCCTCCTGATATCTGGGCTCTCAAATATTTCAGAGGAATGGGACCTTGAGACACAACTTAGATAAAATGGGAGGGAGGGAAGGGCATTCAAAGTTGTGTTGCTGCCTTTCTCATCAAAGACAGGTTCTCCTGTAGGATGTTAATGTGATTTTTCAATCATAGGGTAAAGTAAAAAAATCAGAAGAGACAGTTACTTACTGCAAAAAGAGGACCGTGAGCCGGGTGTGGTGGCGCATGCTTGTAATCCCAGCATTTGGGTGGCCGAGACCAGAGGATCTGGGTTCGAGGCCAGCCTCAGCTATCTAGTGAGGCACTCCGCAACTTAGTGAGACCCTGTTTCAAAATAAAGAATATAAAATAGGGCTGGGGGTATAGCTCGGAGGTAGAATGCCCCTGAGTTCAATCTCCAGTACTGCAAAAAAAAAAAAAAAAAAAAAAAAAAAAAAAAAAAAAAAAAAAAAAAAAAAAAAAAAAAGAAAGAAAGAAAAAAAGAGGAACGTATCCCACAGGTTTACAATTAGATTGTTTTGTTTTTATTTTACTTTTTAAAAAATGTTTAGTGGCACATACTATAATCCCAGTTACTCAGGAGGCTGAGGTTGGAAGATCAGAAGTTCAAAGCCAGTCTGGGCAACTTAGCAAAACTTTCTTCAAAATGAAAAATAAAAAGGGCTGGGTGGTAAAGTGCCCCTAAAAAACAAGTTTATTTTTAATTGACAAATCACTATATATATATATATATATATATATATATATATATATATATATATATAGTGGTGTATAATATGACATTTTGATATATGTATACATTATGGAGGATTATATCAAGATAATTAACATATCCATTACTTCACATATTTATTTGTAGTAAGAAAAATTAAAATCTACCCTTAGGAGGCTGAGACAGGAGGTTCATAGGTTCGAAACCAACCTTAGTAACTTAGTGAGGCCCTCAGCAACTTAGTGAAACCCTGTTTCAAAACAAAAAATAAAATAAAATAGGGCTCAGGGTGTAGTGTGAAGGTTTAATACCCTTGGGTGCAATCCCCAGTACTACACACACACACACACACACACTCTCACACAATCTACTCAGCAATTTCAAAATATATAATACATTATTATTAACTATAGTCACTGTACTATGTGGTAGATCTAAAAAAAAAACTTACTTCTCCTGTCTGACCTAAACTACTACCCTTTGATCAACATTTCCCCACTGACACCTCCTACCCTGCAAACTCCTCAGCCTCTGGAGACTTTGTTTTCTATTGTCAGTGTAGAACATTTTCAGATTCCACATATAAGTGAGGTCATGCAGATTTGTCTTTGTGAGGTGAATGTGATAACCACTATACCATGGAAACAAAAAGCACATTTGTCTTTGTGTGCCCAGCTTATCTCTATTGGCGTAATGCCTTCCAAGTTCATTCATGTTGCTGCAAATGACAGAATTTCCAAGGAAAGGTGTGGTCACTAATGTGTGCTCATAAAACAGAAGTTACAGCCCTTGTCCTGAAAGATATAATGCTTGTTAGAAGAATAAAGTGTGAATGCCTACTTGATATTTAAATATTAAGCTACCAATGCAAACAGCAAGACAGCTTGACCCAATAGAGGTAGACAAATTTTGTTCTTGAGGTACAGACATAGTTGGAGGCTCTATCACTAATGGCATTACTTTTTTATATACTTTTATTGGTATAGTATAATTATACAGAATAGGGAGATTCAAAGTGATAAAAACAGCATGCACACAGTAGATGGCATGATGGTATTGTTTTTGTCACATTTATGGAGTGAGTTGAATAATTAATGTATTAGAATTGAGGTCCACTGAATTGAAGGTAGGCAGGGAGTAGTGAAATAGATATTTTCTTTACATTTGTATTGTACCTTTTTTTTGGTACTTTTATTTTAAAAACTGTTCTTTGGAGCCACTGGTAGAGAATATTCAAAATGTACAAGCCTAGTTTCAATGTTTTCCTGAATTTGAGTTTTGCTTCTTTCAGACTTAGTGGAGTTTCACTTGGGTAGTCCCAAGAATGTGGGTCCCTTCCTAGCAGTGGACCAGAAGCACAACATCTTGCTCAAGTACCGCTGCCACGGGCCACCTATCCGCTTCACCACTGTCTTCAGCAATGAGCTCCGCTACGTGGCCAACGAGCTGAATGGGATCGTGGGAGGGAAGAACACCGTGGTTGCCATAGCCATATGGTCTCACTTCAGCACCTTCCCCCTGGAGGTGTACATACGTCGCCTCAGGAATATCCGTCGAGCAGTGGTCCAGCTCCTGGATCGAAGTCCTAAGACTGTGGTGGTCATCCGCACAGCCAACGCCCAAGAACTGGGGCCCGAGGTGAGCCTTTTCAACAGCGACTGGTACAACTTTCAGCTGGACACCATCCTTCGGAGGATGTTCTCAGGCGTTGGAGTGTATCTCGTGGATGCCTGGGAGATGACCCTTGCCCATTACCTGCCCCACAAGCTGCACCCAGATGAAGTTATTGTGAAGAACCAGCTGGACATGTTCCTGTCTTTTGTGTGCCCCTTGGAGACCTAGCCTGCCCTGGAGGGGACCAGAGGAATCATATCCTGTGACTGTCCCAATTGACCTGCATCATGAAAAGTTTGTGGGTAGCCCCATTGTGAGATGGCTACCATCAGAATGTACAAAGTTTTAAAAAGAACTGTACTTTATATAATGATCTGTAAGGAACTTAGAAAATGCAGGCTACATTTATATCTACCTATAGGATTTTTGCCAATCTTAACTTAGCCATGAGAGAACTCTTAAAATAACAGCATCTATACCCTGTCTTGCCCTTGTAACCAAAGATGCTAATGAGTGTATTTGAACTAGCTTTTCCTGGGAGTTGAGATTACTGTGGTAAAGCATGTGAGAAATGTTCTGCTGTCAATGGAGGGGACATACTTAGTTGGCAGTGGAGTGTTTACAGCTAATTTGGTAAAGGAACTGAATGCATCTTCATGAATAGTGCAGGTGGTCCATCTTTGGGGGGTGAATGAGAGAGGGCTTATAGTCAGAGGCTCCTGTGAATACATGGGAGACTGCTATGTCACAGGAGTTTCTTTTGATCTACCTTTTCTGAATTACTTGAAAAGGTCAATGTGATTGGTCAGACTTTTATAGTGAGGATATTAGCAATTTTTTGCTTTTATCTAAGAAAGAAGTGAAAGGAAAATATGAAAGGAGTATTACAAAATCTGTGCATTGGCTGATTACTTCTTATTTGGTTCAGCTAAATTTTATGTGATAAATACTTATCCTAGAATAACCACTTTTGGAATTGAATGGGGGAAATCTATAAACAGAAGTTTATTTTTATGTTCTGAAGTTAGAGGGTTTTAAGAATTGGCTTTTATGTAAAGAATGGTATTGATTACTATAAAGATGTAGTTTTTTTCCCCACCAATTTCAAATGTTTCTTTTTTGGCTATTTGAACTGCATATCCAAATTAGAAATAAAATTTAATTAGAAATTCATAAAATTAGGTGTTAAATCCATAACAGGTATTTCTTGATTTGGACAGAAAGTATACTCATTCTCTCATGCTTGAAAGTGAAAAAGCTGTTCTTCCTACTGGCTACCTAAAAATAATTGAATTGTAGTTTTGACTTTATCTTACTCATTTTAAGTGAGTTTAAGTTAAATTTGGTATCATTTAGTAAGAATGAGTTATGAAAATTTACAGTGTGATTTTTGTTGTCCCTAAATAGACATGTTTTATGGACAAAGAAAATATTTGCTTCCTGAGTCTGAAGAGGATCAACATAGTTAAATGTATTATTTAATTTAAGCTTGTAATTTTTTGCGTGTGTTACTGGGGATTGAACCCAGGAGCATTCTACCTCCGAGCTACACTCCTAGCCCTATTTTATTTTTATTTTGAAACATGGTCTCTCTAGGTTGATGAGAGCCTCACTGCCTGCTGATGCTGTCCTCAAACCTGTGATCCTCCAGTCTCAGTCACCCAAGTACTAGGATTACAGGCCAGCACCACCATGCCCAGCTAGCTTGTAATATTTTGTAAAAATGCAGAATTAAAGACTGTGCCTCCAGAAGTTTGGAATTGACCATTGTGACAAGTCCCCAGTGATTCTGATGCAGTGGTGGCATTCGACATTTTTAGAAACACTGACCAAGGGAAGAGGGAAGATAGAACCAGGGAAGTAGCACTGCTTGTCCGTTAATTCAGGGCTTTACCAGCAACTTATTTAATTCTAATCGAATAGCGTAGGTGATGATAACTCCATTTTATAGATGAAAAACATGAGTTTGGATTTGAAGTAAGATATATGAGAGTCCATAGCCATTTTTGGTTACAACTTGTTACACTTTTGTAAAGAGGTTTTATTTTTTGAGGACTTTTGGGCATTTTCCCAGGAAGTATTGCTGGAGGAGGCTGAGGAGCAGAGGGGGATTTGAAGAAAAAAGAGGATACCGCATCTCCAGTGGTCTGCAGTGGTGTTGCTTGTGTGTGCAGCTGACTTCCTGTGATCTTGTCCACTTTGTTACCTTTGATTTGGTTATATCAGGTCGTAAAGATTTGATGACACAGTTCTTTGAGGTATTCTCAGTCACTCATCCTTCTTTTGTCTTCCTCCACTCTGGGGTAGAACTTCTAATTGAGATTGAAATACTACCTGAATCTTTCTTAGAACAAGTTGATAAAGGTCAAGCATCCTTAGTCTGAGAACCCCAAATCTGAAAGGCTCCAAAATCCAAAATGTTTTGAGCACCCGACATGACACCACAAGCGGGAAATTGTACATCTGACCTCATTTGACAAGTCACAGTCAAAACACAGACCCACCAAAAATGTTATATAAAGTTTCCCGCAGGCTATGTGTATGTATAAAGTATATGTGAAACAATTTTGTGTTTAGGCTTGGGTCACATCATTGAGTTATCTTTTAATAGATATGAAGATAATTCAAAATTCCCCCAAATAAAAAATCTGAAATACTTTTGGTCCTCAGCATTTTGGATACAGAATATTCAACCTGTACAATGATTTAATTTCTTCTGAAAATTTTATTTTAGAATAGTACCACATAGTTATGAATATTAGCATGTCAGCCAAAAATGGTTTGTTTTAAATAAGTATTTCCCATTATAAATATAAAAGGCATCATATTTTATTTTGGTACTGGGGATTGAACCTAGGGGCATTTTACTTCTGAGCTACACCCCTAGCCCTTTTAATTTTTTAAAAATATTTATTTATTTTGGGTATTGGGATTGAACCCAGAGGTATTCTATCTCCAAGCTACAGCCCTAGCCCTTTTTATTTTTTATTTTGAAATAGGGTGTCACTAAGTTGCTGAGAGTCTTGCTATGTTGCTGAGGCTGTCTTCACACATGTGATCCTCCTGTCTCAACTTCCCAAGTACTGGGATTATAGGCATGTACCACCAGGCCCAGCTTTTCTAGGTTTTTTTTTTTGGTCATTTTTTCTTTTTTTTTAACCACATACAATTGACCCTCCATATCTGTGGATTCAACAAACTTCAGATAAAAAATATTTTGGAAAAAAATTGCATCTGTACTGAACATGTATATTCTTTATATAATACAGTATAATACCTATTTACATAGTACTTACATTATGTTAAGTATTATAAGTACTCTGGAGATGATTTATTAAAGTATATGAGAGGATACATGTGGGTTATATGAAAATACAACACTATTTTATCCAAGGGACTTGTGTATCCTCAGATTTTGGTATCTGCAAGGGGCTCGGGGACCGAAATACTGAGGGACAACTGTAGTTAACATTATAGAGAATATGTAACTTGGATACTTTTATTTAACACAATATTTTTCTATGTTAAATAGTCTTAGTAACTTAATTATAAAGGTTGGCCTAATCTGCTAACGATTACTACATAAATCGGCCATTATGTTTGGATGCTTAGGCTCATAATAAAATATTAAAACAGTGGCTTATTGCCGGGCGTGGTGGCGCACGCTTGTAATCCCAGCATTCGGGAGGCTGAGACCGGAGGATCCGGGTTCGCGGCCAGCCTCAGCTACCTAGTGAGGCACTCTGCAACTTAGTGAGACTCGGTTTCAAAATAAAGAATAAAAAATAGGGCTGGGGATATAGCTCGGAGGTAGAATGCCCCTGAGTTCCATCCCTAGTACCGCAAAAAAAAAAAAAAAAAAAAAAAAAAAAAAAAAAAAAAAAAAAAAAAAAAAAAAAAAAAAAAAAAAAAAAAAAAAAAAAAAAAAAAAAAAAAA
>PVLC010011085.1:0-24144 GCA_004027655.1 Graphiurus murinus
GCCGGGCGTGGTGGCGCACGCTTGTAATCCCAGCATTCGGGAGGCTGAGACCGGAGGATCCAGGTTCGCGGCCAGCCTCAGCTACCTAGTGAGGCACTCCGCAACTTAGTGAGACTCGGTTTCAAAATAAAGAATAAAAAAAATAGGGCTGGGGGTATAGCTCAGAGGTAGAATGCTCCTGAGTTCAACCCCCAGTACCGCAAAAAAAAAAAAAAAACCATCACTTAAGTTGTCTTCTCAAAATCCTAGTGGGCTTGAGATTTCATCCAGAAACCCATAAAAATTGAGGCTGCTCATTATGTGATCTCCTTAATGTCTCATCTCTATACCTGCCTTAGGCATCTTCTCTCTTTCTCTGAATCCATGCTCCCTGTGTGTTATGGTTAGATATGAATTTTCCCCTGAAATGGAGATGGATCCCTGGGAGTGTTGTCTTAAGGACACGTGTTTTTTAATCCTCTTGCTTACTCTTTCTTGCTTCTGGCCTCCATGATTGGAGAGCAGAGCACTTACTTTCTCTCCGCCTTCTGCCACCATGCCCTAGGTTTTATCAGTGTAACCTGCCCTGACATGTACTAAAACCCTGAAATTGCTAGAACTATAAACAAATAAATCTTCTTTCCTTTAAATTGTGTGGTCAGGTTTTTTGGATACAGTGGTGAATAAAACCTTGTGTTAGATTAGTGTATTAATAGATTTTTCCATGGCAATGGCATGGGATATATAATTGACTCACTGCAGAAGACTGTTGATATGCCTGAAAAATACTCACACTTTACAGGTCACATACCTCCTATCCTTGAGTCCCAGTCTCCAGCATGCTTTGCTCCATACTTAGTAAGGCTTGTGCAAACATTGTCCCTTTTCACAGCCAGCTGCCTCAGAGAGACAAGAAAAAAGCAATATCCCAGTCCCATATTTCAACTACAAGCCTTCCTTCTAGTCTCACAACTGTTTATCTGAGTTTCTTTGAGATGATTGAATTTACTCTACCTCACATACCTGCATTTATTTTTCTTTCCCCAGCCCTCCATCTTATTTCTAATCCCCTTCAATTGCTCTACCAATCTACTTTGCATTACTTAAATTCCATTATGTTTCCCATTTTCTCTCTAGCTTCCACAAATGAGGGAAAACATACTACACAAGCTGGGCGTGGTGGCACACGCTTGTAATCCCAGTATTTAGGAGGCTGAGACTGGAGGATCTGGGTTCGCAGCTAGCCTCAGCTGCTAGTGAGGCCCTTTGCAACTCAGTGAGACCCTGTTTCAAAATAAAGAATAAAAAATAGGGCTGGGGGTGTAGCTCAGCGGTAGAATGCCCCTGTGTTACATCCCCAGTACCACAATAAAAAAAAAATACTACCCTTGTTTAGCATAATATTATCCAGTTCCATCTATTTTCCTGAAAAATGACATGATTTTGTTCTTCCTTATAGCTATGTAAAACTCTACTGTGTGTACATACTACATTTTCTTTATCTATTCATCTGGAGCTAGACATCTGGATTGGTTCCATAATTTAGCTAAAATTTACTGTTGTAGAAATTTGTTTAGAAGTTAATTCTATAAATTATGCACATATATCATTTGTTTTTCTGGAAAATTTTCAAGAAAGTCATATATAGATAGATAGATAGATAGATAGATAGATAGATAGATAGATGATAGATAGATAGATAGATAGATAGATAGATATGAAGGAACACAAGAATGTAGACATTGTAGAATATTATTTTAGCCTTGAGGAAACATAGGATACCAATAATCAGTTTTTTATAATTCATATAATGTCATATTTAATAACAATTTTTTTCCAGTAATAAATATATAAACTCTATAAATATACATTAAGAAAAAAAATTGTTGAATATTATTCTTTCAAATTGTTTTTATTTTCCATAGTATTTAGAGGAAAATAAACAATCTTTATGTTTTTCTATCTCAAATTTAAATTTTAAACACAGTCTGACCAAAAAGACGTTTAATCAAGAATGCTACATAACTAATTTCATTAAAAGTATATTGCCTAATGGCCTCATAACTCTTAGTTTGTGTAAGTGTACTCTGATATTTGCACAACAAAGAAGTTGTCTCACCAATACATTCACATGTTAAGCAACACATGACTGTATATAAGAAAAGACAAATGACTTTCAGAATTTACACTATACATCATAGAGTTTGCTAGCAACTAATCCATTTCATCATGGAATTTTTCAAATTTGCAAAAAATGTCTCAATAACATAGTACACCACAGCATTTACTTTTTCCTTAACCCAAAAATATTTTACTTAATTTGTTTTTTGTTGGTTTGTTTGAAAGCATAGCTATCGTTGTACATAAGATTATCTTTCTGACAACACTTGAAAGTTGTTTTGCTTTTTTTTTTTTCTGAAAGGAGAACTATAACCCTATGTTTGAGCAGAATGTTCAATCAGTGTGAAATGAAATTATGAGTAAGATGTAGTGAGCCTCTCTGAGAAAGCTCATATTGCACATATGGCTAAAGTTCCATGTTGATTTGTCATAAAAATTTTACTATGTTTTGTCTTCTCTCTAGAATCAAAGGAAACATATTACAACAAAACAAATATGCAAAAAACAAAACACAAAGTATGTTAAGGAAGAAATTAAAGAAGACTTAGGTCTCACTTTTCAAAATGTTAATTTATTTTTGAAACTCGTTGAGATCTGAGCCTTGATTTCTCTCTCCAAATCCTCAATATTTCATCTTGATTCAACACTCTGTTCCATGGTAAATATTTTGTAGTTTGTTATATTGATTTTAAACCAATTGAAATATAATATCAGTAGATATCAAGTGTCTCTTAAGTTTGATTCAAAGTTTAATTTGCAATCAATACCTATTTAACCATCTCACCTGTGAATTTTAATGATGTTAAGTTAAATGTCAAGAGAAAAATCTCTCTTATTCCCTTTGGCTATTAATTGCTCTTCCCACCTCCATTCAGTATGTAAAAACTGATATTTAATACACTCTAGCATGACCATTTACTTTCCCTAAGACTCATAATCAATTGGTTATTTTGCTTATTCATTTGCAAATATCTCTTAATATAATACAAATGATATAATATGCTGCAATTCAGTCTTTATTTGATCTTATTTTGTTTAATTTTGCTATGACCTAGAAAAACTAATTTGTCCCATGACTGATTATTTTTCCAAATTAATAGACATTCCCCAATAATAATTTTATTATTCATAAGTTCAATTATCACATAGACTTCTTGTTATTTTTCTCAAATTTTTATTCTAAAACTTTCCAAGACATCAACATAAAAGCAAATGAAATTGGCAGTTACCGTATATCTTCAAATATATCAAATGTATGAATTCTGAAAAGTGAAAATAAAAATAACATGTTTATGGAAGTTTGAAATCATTAGAGATATGAAAGTTCAAAGTATAACGAGTTCTGTGCCTACAGAACTAATAAATAAATAAATAAATTAGTAAATAAATAAATAAAAAGCTGAGATTTGAAACAGCTTCAGACAGTGATCTGAAAAGTAATCTAAAAAATATGTTTATGGACAATTACGATGAGATAACAAATTCTGCTTCACTTTTAGAAATGAAGTTATTCCATCTCCCAAGTTTATTCTGTATCAAAACTTGGATAAAATTTCAAATGCATCCACCCACTGCAATTCTTACATAACTTTAGCTCATATTTCTGTATAAGTTAATATGAAAAAAATTAGATGAAAAACAGTGCAAAAAGCATATCTGGATTGGAAAGGAAGATTGTATTGTAGACCTATGAAAAACATTTATTTTCATTTGTGAAAGCCAATATATGTTTTAAATAAATTATAATGATGGAAACTATACAAACTTTAAACTGGAAGAGAGTTCCATGATAAAATATTACAAGTGTGTGAAGCAAAAATAAACTATTCCTGAGAATTGATGGCTGAGAGTAAGAGCCAATTTCTACTAGGGATACTATGAAGATAAGAGAGAAAATTATATGTAGAAATACATTCAATTTCCTATTGCAAAGAGTAAATGAAAAAATAAGGATATACTAGGAAAAATCAAAATGACACCACACACACACACACACACACACACACACACACACACACACAAAGTCTCATGCCTCATCATCCTTGGTTGAATTTTTTCAACTTGAGTTTGAGTGCAACTTCATCTCAAAGATTATGTTTGTAGAAAGCACACATTCCCATAGAAGAGCACAATAGAATATAAGCCACATAGTATCATATTTTACAGATGGTGACCTGACTAAAACAAAAGCTTATTGTTTAGATTTTTATTTACCAGTACTATAGTGATCTTCAACATGTATTTAACTTTTCTCCATCTCTGGTTCTTCATAGCTAAAGTAGAAATGATAATTACTATTTTACTGAATTGGAATGATTGTTATAATAGAGCAGTGGAATAGAGTGAGAAATTGGAAAAATTAGAATGTATTATATACACAAATGTAGTATACATCTATATGTGGGACCTAGACAAAACTACTTAGTATATTATGCTGATATCTCCTTAAAAGAGCCTCTGATGAAAAGATAAGGATTTTTTTCCTCTAAGAAGAAGGCATTGCCTACTGTTTTGGTCTATAATCAGAGCACACATTTTTGGGCTATTGTGGACAACTGCAGGAAGGTAGTAAAGCTATGGGCTGAGCAGTGACTTATGTAAAGTGAATATGGTCAAATCCAGAGTATCAGAGCATGTAAAAGAATAGGGAAAGTGAGGCACCATTTTCCTTTATTGTGTATGTATGAAGAACACACAAACAAAAAAATGTGTTTAAATTTCTTTTAAGGATGGACCTCAGACTTGCTCGTCATTTTATCTCCAACTCCCAGAAGAAAACCTGAAGATTCATAGGCCTTTTATAGGTATCAATTAAAATATGATTAATGATTAAAATGTGAGTTCATCATTGTTTCTAAACCTTTGTGATTAGTTTAGAAAATGAGAAGATAAGATTTCAAATCTAAAGAAAATTTGGTTAATCATACTGATTAACATCAACAATCACATTTTTATAGTTATTCCATTTAAAACCTGTTAATATTCATGCCATCTATGTCAAAATTTCAATGTTTACTTGACTGATCTTTGTCTTTTCTCAAGGATGACATATGACTTATTTAATCAATTCTTGCATATCTTCCACTAGAGAAACCTGGCAAACAATTTCAAGTAAATGTTTCTACTTTGAGTAACATATTACAAATAGATTCTAAATTCCATCAGAAAGGGAAATGTTCTATTCATTCTTCTAATTAGTTTTTTTTTTTAAGGGGGGATTGGTTTACAGAAGTTTTAGGTTTATAGAAAAACTGGGCAGAAAGTACAGAAAATTCCCATGTACTGCCTGACCCCCATCTCTAGCCTCCTTCATTCTCTATCTTCTGAAACAGAGTGGCAAATGTATTTACATTCAGCAAACTTACATTGACAAATCATTATCACCAAAAGTCAATAGTTTCCAATAAGGTTCTATTCTGGTGTCGTATATTCTATGATTTTGACAACATATAACAAAATATAACCCCTACTAAATTGTTATGCATAGTACTATAACAAAATGTAACCACTACTACTTTCATACATAGTAGTTTTTCTACTCTAAAAGCTTCTGAGTATTTTGTCTACTCATCTCTTTCATTGTAGTATGCCTGGAAACCTGCAGAGGCTTTTGAATATTTCCAGATTGGCTGCCTTTCTTAGAATATAATTGGAATCATGCAGTTTATAGGCTTTAAGATTAGTTTTTTCCACACATTAGTAATACATATTTAATATTCCTGTATGCATTTTAAGGATTGAGAGCTCATTTCTCTTTAGAGTTTAGTGTATTCCACTGTTACTGAAGGATTTGTGCTGTTCCCAAGTTTTGGGATTAAAGATGCAATACATGTAATTAAAGTTGCAATAAACATGTGTGCAGGTTTTTTCATGGAATATTTTCAACTGATTTGAGCAAGTAACAAGGAATATGATGGTAAGATTATGTAGTAGGAACATATCTAGTCTTTTAAGAAACTGTCTTCCAAAGTTGGTGAAACATCTTCATTCTCAACAACAATGAGAGTTTCCATTGTTCCACATCCTCACTAGCATTTGGTATCATCAATGTTTTGAATTTTTGCTATTTCAGTAGGTGTGTGGTAGAATCTCTTTGTTTTAATTTTAAATTATCTGATGATAATGATGTTGAACATTTTATTCAGATGCTGATTTGCTGCTTGTATATCTTCTTTGGCTATGTGTTTGTTCAGATTGTTTGTCAGTAATTTCATTGGACTTTTAATTTCTAATTGTTGGATTTTATAAGTTCTTTGAATATTTTGAATGTATCTCAATTTGTGAAATATTTTCTGTATTTTCTTATTCTCTGCTTGATTTCTGCTCTGATTTTCATAATTTCCCATCTTCTACTGGCTTTAGGGTTAGACTGTTCTTGTTTTTTGAGTGCTATGAGCTATACCATTAGGTTATTTATCTGGTGATTTTCTGTTCTTCTTATTTGGGCACTCAATGCTATAAATTTTCCTCTTAGTACTGCCTTCAAGGTGTCCCAGAGGTTTTGATATGTTGTGTCTCTGTTTTCGTTATTTTCTAGGAATTTTTAAATTTCTTCCCTTACTTTCTTCTATGACTCATTCCTCGTTCAGCAGTGTGGTGTTCAGTTTCCATGTGTTTACATGGTTACTCTGGGTCTTAGAGTTGATTTCTAGTTTCATTCCATTGTGGTCTGAAAAGATGCAGAGAATTTTGTTATGTTTTTTGAATTTGCCAGTTCTTGCTTTGTGGCCTAGAATGTGGTCTATTTTGGAGGAGGTTCCATGGGCAGTTGAGAAAAATGTGAACTCAGCTGTAGTTGGGTGAAATATTCTGTATGTGTCTAATAGGTTCATTTCATTTATGGTATTCTTTAGGTCTTTAGGACTGAGGTGTCTTTACTGACTTTTTGTTTAGAAGATGGGTCTACTGTTGTCAGAGGAGTATTGAAGTTTCCCAGTATTAGTGTATTGGGATCTATGTGTGACTTTATATCATGTACAGCTTGTTTTATGAAAGTGGCTGCAGCTAAGTTTGGGGCATAGATGTTGATAATTGTTATTTACCCTTGCTGAATTGTTCCTGTTACTAGTAAAAAATGACCTGCTTTGTCTCTTCTAATAAGCTTAGGCTCAAAGTGTAATTTATCTGATATCATAGTTCCTACCCCTGCTTGTCTTTGCATTCCATTGGCATGGATTACCTTACTCCAGCCCTTAACCTTTAGTTTGTGTGAATCTTTGCTTGTATGATGTGTTTCTTGCAAGCAGCATATAGATGGATTCTGGGTTTTAATCCATTTTGCCATCTTGTGTCTTTTTATTGGGGATTTGAGGCCATTTATATTCAATGTGATTATTGAGAAATGATTTTTAATTCCTAACATTTTGAGTTTTGATTTCTTTTTGCAGTAGTGTTTGTTCTTCTTTGCTTAGTTGTTTGCTTCCCAGAAATTATTGCTTCTCTGGTTCTGACATTTACTTGTTAGTTCTTCTTTGTAGTTAATCTCTTTGAGTATTTTCTATAATGCTGGTTTGGAAAACATAAATTCTTTCAGTTTTTGTTTTTCATGGAATGTTTTTATTTCCCTGTCAATTTTGAGAGAGAGTTTTGCTGAGTAGGAGAATCTTGGCTGCAAGTTATTTTCTTTCAGAGTTTGGAATATGTTACTCCAGCCTTTCCTGGCTTTTATGCCTTGATCTGGAAGGTCTGGAGTGATTCTAAGTGGTTTGCCTCTAAATGTCACTTGGCTTTTACTTCTATTGCCTTTAGGATTCTCTACTTTGCCTCTACATTAGTCAATTTGATTATTATATGGCATGGTGAACCTCTTCTTTGGTCTTGTCTAGTGGGGGTTCTATATTTTCCTGTACCTGTGGGTCAACTTCTCTTTCCATGTTTGGAAAATTCTCTGATATTACGTCTTTGAAAAGATGGTTTATTCCATTAGTTTCAACTTCTAATCCCTCTTCTATGCCTATTATTCTTAGGTTAGCTCTTTTAAAATTGGCCCAGATCTCGTTGATGTCCAATTCTACTGTCAATTTTTTTTTTAAATTATGTACTATGGATTCATTTTTGGAATGGTCATCTTCTAAGAGTGATATTCTATTTTCTATGTGGTCTAATCTACTGTTTATAGTTTGTATTGATGCCTTGACTTCAATTATTGCATCTTTCACTTCCTTCAATTCTTCTCTTTTGTTCCTGTTCAGGGTGTCAGATTCTTTGTTTATTTGTTCCTTTATTTCTTTCCAGCTCTCCCTGCCTGCATTTTTTCTGGAAATCTTGTATTATTGCTACTATTAAAGATCTGAATTGTTCTTCTGGTTTTCTCTGCCATTCTGTGTTGGTGAGTTCTGTTATTGTGAAATTGTTGTGGTTCATTGTTTCTTTGCTATTTTTTCTTCTTATGGTTTCCCTGTTCTTAAATTTATATCTTTGCTGCTCTTGCAAGCTTTCTTTCAATTTATAGGTTTCTGATTTTTATTTTTTCTCTGTGAATAATATCTTGTAGTGAGTTGCAATTACTCTAGGGCTTCTTCTGCCCACTCTAATGATGCCATTGCTAGGTTTCAGGAATCGACTTCTATGGTCTGTTCATTGCTTCTGTTATGGGGGTTCATCTCAGAAGTGTGAGTAGGACTTGTTTTTAAGCCTAGATTTGGGATGTGTTGAGCTATTCCTTCTATCAGCAGAGGTGAATTTATCCTTAGAGTTTGGCAGTCCCTTCTTGTGGTTCACCTCTCTGGTCTAATCTCTGCAGTAGGGATTTAGAGGTGTCTACTGGTATATATAAGGACAAATTGTGTTTACTGGTGAAGGTTGGGTGAGAAGTCAGTGATGAATGCAAGAATATGGTAAAGTAGAAGGCACTGTCCAGTGGAATAAGGGTTTGAGTGTGTTGAAGTGATATAGGGTAAAGATTAGAGATAGTGTATATGTAGGAGGATTCTCGTATTCAAATATTTAGTTGTAGTGGTATGAAATGGTCTTGATATGAGACAGGGAAAAAAGGAAAGTGAAAAAAAGGTGTTGAGGAGAGGAATAAAAATAGGAGAGAGGAAGGAAGCTTGTTAAATGGATGAGAAAGAGAGTCAACAAACTGAGCAAAATATACCAAAGCAACCAATCTCCAAACAATGAAAACAAAGCAATACAAAATAAAAACAGAGTAAAAACAAAATAAAACAAAAAGCAAATCAAAACAAAAAGAAACAAAAACAACAACAATAACAAAACAAGACCCCTGCAAGAATGTAAGTACAGAGCTGCATTGGTCTCTGTAGTCCTTTTGGATCTGTGTGGATATTTTCAGCTTTTAAATATCTGCTAACTACATTAGATTTTCAAGCATGTTTCAGACAATCTTATTTGCTCTTCCCATCAGTGCAGGCAGGGAGTTCCACTGGTGCCTCTCCCACTGCAAGCTTGTGTCTCTGAGTTCTCCACAGGACCTGTCCCTCTGTCACTCTTGTCTATGTAGGCAGGGGGGCATCACTGGGTCTCTACCTAGTGTAAGCTAGAGGCTCCATGCTTTCCACAGTCCCTGTCTGCATCTCTCTCTCTGCCTTTCCTGGTGGTGGGAGTGCAGTCTAAATGTCAGGAATTTTTCAGGGGGCCTGTAAATTCTCTATGTCCTGTGCACTCTGGGTCCCTCCTGCACTTCTGCTCCTATCCAATTGCTAGAGATGTGGGTGACTGAGTCTGTCCTTTGCACAGGGACCCCCCAAGAGCTCAGATAACTTACAGTTCTGTACTGATCTGGTTCTGGAGGAAGACATGAGTTGGTGTGTCCCCACCGCAAGCTTAAGCTGGTTTTCCCACATGTTCCTGGTCACTGTTGGTGGTTTGAAGCTATGCTGCCTGATTAGGGTGTCGAGTTCTGGAGTCGCTTACTCCACATCTGTTGGCTGGGTATACAGGAGGTCATTAGATGTCTCGGTGTTAGTAGGTTTCACACCAGGTAACTGGCTCAATGGCAGCCACCGCTCTGCAGTGCAAGCCACTGTTTTCTGACTTCTATTCAGCTGCATTTCAATCTTTGTTAATTTGTTCTTTTTTTTTTTTTTTTGCTGTTTTTTCCCCTTCTGTCAAGATGCTGCTTTTGCAGCAGTTTTGATTCAAGCTCTGCTACACATGGCATGGGCTTAAGCTGGTTATTCCAGGCTTTCTAGTCTCTGTCAAACATGTGGGGATATGCTGCCTGATTAGGGTATGGAGTTCTGAAGTCACTTACTCCACATCTGGTTGCTGGGAATGCATTAGGTTGTTAGATGTCTTGGTGCTAGTAAACACACATGGGGTGGCCAGCTCAATGGTCATCACCACTTCGCAGCAGGCACCACTGCCTAGAGCACAAGTTCCTTTGCTCTCGCTGGTCCGCATTCTGTGTTCTTTTCAGCTGCACTTAAATTTTCATTACTTTATTCCCTTTTTTGTTGATTTTTTCTTCCATCCAGAAGCTGCTTTTATGGCAGATTTGATTTGAGCTCACTGCAGCTGAGGAAAGGTGTTTCATTCATATGTCATCTTGCACTCCTCTTTTACTCATCCTTTGATTCATATGTATTGCTAAATATGCATCTAGGAGAGAACTGCTTTCACAGGGAGCGAGCTAGGTCTTCACCTCAGGAAAATGTGCCACATGGTTCCCGTTGTGGTCATACCAATGTTTACTACTCACAAGACATATATGAGATATGCTTAACTTACTCATGGGATTTTCTGTATTTTCCTTGTGAATTGTTCTTCTAGTTTTGCAGAACCAGTTTTCCATGTGAACCATTTTTCCCAGTTTAATTAGAGATCATGGATCTCCAACATTTCAGAATTTCTAGTAATTTTATTACTAGATATCTTTCAACCAAATAAAATCTGTCTTTGGCTCAAAACTTCAACTGAAAATGAGAAAAGAGACCTTCCTTGATCTCTAACTAAACTGAGAAACTTTCCAAATGCTTAGTGATCATTTACTATCCCTTTTTGTAACATGTCTTAGTCTTTTATCATTTTACCCATTAAGTATGTGTATTTTTAATTGCCTAATTTTAATTATCTATTTTTGTATAGCTATTTAAAAATATCTATTTCTGTATAGCTATTTAAAATTATATTTGTTTGATAAATTAAAACCTAAGAGTTTGTTTAGCAATAAAAGACTACTTTATTTTATCCATAAAAATGACTAGAAACTTTTTATCTTATCATTTTTTAGTAATTACATTCCTTATAACATATCCATTCCTAGTTAAGGTTTTGTAAACAAAATGATCAAGAGAAAACTAAAAGTAGATTATGAAAAGGTATTTGCAGTTTTAATTTTTATTAATGAAAATATTTATTGAGCGATAATTAGTTTGTAAGGCATTTTATAGGCATCAGGGAAAAAGCAGTCCATAAACTCTTGCCAATGCATAAGCAAAATGATTAAAACAACTTAATCATTACAAAAATTAATGTTTACATAGACATCAAAAAGAGTCCCCATGAGCCTCAGGGCTAGGGCTTGATGCCCTGCTAGAGGAATCAGTGCCTCCTACACTGTGAAATTTCCTTTACTGTGCTCAGTTTCCCATACTTCAAAGTAACTTGTTTTCTTGGAGAGATAAGTCCAGATAAGATTAGGAAGATATTGGTGTGAGAACTGCATTGATTTCCTATGAGCAAATTGCTTGTGATAGTTTGTGAAGATGAATAACATTCTGTTTAGAGAAGGCCTCTTTTCCCTCCGCTTTTTCTAGAAGTATCTGCTAAGTCTCCAGCATTTCAGAATTTCTGCACACATTACTAAATAAATATCTTTCCACCAAATAAAATCTGTCTCTGGCTCAAAACTTCAAATGAAAATAAGAAAAGAGAACACATTGAGAGTGAAGAAAATACACAAAGGCTGAATTTAAACTGCTCTTTTCTTAGAAATGACAACAAGCTTAGTCACAGGTTTCCTGGGTCATTAAAAATAATGTGTCTTTCCATAGCAACTAGCTACTTTGAGGTTTGTACTTAAAAGAAAAAATCAAAATAAAAATAGAAGGAGGAAAACATTCTTATTTTACTTCAGAAACATAGTGGCTAGCAGATATACTATAATTAGAGTATATATTAATTTAGAATAGTTCTTATTGAGGACTCTGCTTGCCTGGTGAAAGCAGTTTTTTTTAGAAGACCAAATGACACACATACACACACACACACACACTCTCTCTCTCTCTCATCTCATGGTGTTTATTTTGCAAAAGGAATTTTTTTTGTCAAAAATTGTGAAAATTTTGATATTTTACTTTGCAATCAACAAATTAGTTTGCCACAGTTTCATGGATTCTGGAAGAAGACACAGACCTGAATCAGAGACAAGGAAGTTTATTCTGTATAGCATGACAGGCAGCATGAACTGTATGTTGGCATTAGCTTTATTTGCATTCTGAGTCTCAAAGGTGTCATTTGGAGTGGCCCACTAGGTGGTGGACATCCTGTGGTTTATGAAAAAGCTGAGGAACTCCAATCTTAAAAAATTACAAGTCTTTGAAAAGGGCTACTATCATCCTGAACAATCTTTGTGGGCAAACATGATCCTTATAATCCTGAACAAAAAACTGCCTTCTGCCCCAAGATACCATCTTCTAAGGATGTTTGCAGTACCAATATCTTTGAAATGACAGTTTAAAAAAAACTTAATGTTTCTGATGTACAGAACTTCAAAGATTTATGGAGAATTATCCACCCACAATTTGTATTGGATGTCTATTTCTAGTTGGCATTAGGTCCTCTCAGTACATAAGGTACTTTTGCTTTTTGTTCTTCTAGTTTACTTTATGTCTTTTGAGAATTACTTATCAGTTTAATTGTTGCTTCTTTGAAGAAAATGTATCTCTTTCTCTGGCTGTGTGTGTGTGTGTGTGTGTGTGTGTGTGTGTGTGTGTGTGTATGTGTTACTAGGGATTGAACCCAGGGGCATTCTACCTCTGAGCTACATCTCCAGCCCTATTTTTTATTCTGTATTTTGAAAAAGGGTCTCACTAAGTCATGGAGGGCCTCACAGCTGAGGCCCTCCAGCTGAGGCTGGCTGCAAACCTGTGATCTTCCTGTCTCAGCCTCCCAAGTACTGGGATTACAAGTGTGTGCCACCATGCCTGGCTTTTCTCTTGCATTTTCATCTCCTTTGTTCCCAGAAATTTCTGGGAGGTTAGGACTTCAAAATATCAATTTGGGCAGGACATATACCTACAAATGCTTAGCATAGAAAAGACCTAATTGATTATAGTGTCTTTTAACATATCCCCAAAATAAGTTTTGAAAAACATGTATAAACTCTTTGTGTCTTCTGAATATATTTCTCTCATAATTTTCTAAAATGAAAAGTATTAACACTTTTATCCAGCTTTGAGGCAGAATGTCAAATAAGTACTTTTTATTTTATTAAAATCCACATTAGCCATCTGATAGGTGTGTGGTGATAACTCACATAGTTATACTTTGCATTTTCATAATAACTGACAAGGTTAAGTAATATTCATTCATATGCTAATTTGACTTATTTGTCCTCTGTATATTTTCTTTTATGAAGTATTCAAAATATTTGCTAATATTCCAAACTGGGCTACTTGTTTTCTTATTATTGAGTTTGGAGAGTTTTTGCTAATACATTCTGCATATTAGACATTTATCAAATATATGACTCATAAATATTTTCATTTCATCAATGGGTTATAATTTAAACACAGGTGTATGCTACCACTAAGCTATATCCTCATCTCTTTCAGAACTCTCTGGTGAATAGTGCCCTTAATGGCCTACTTAATTTACACTAGACTCTACCTCTCAAGTGTTCCACATCACCTCCCAATGTCACCATATTGAGGACCAAGCTCCCAACATGTGAACCTTTAGGGGACACACTCAAATTAAATCTAAATCGCAGTAGTTGTACAAATTCTGGTTCTTGAAAATTTCCAGATGATTATAAAATGGAATAATAATGTCTTGAGTGCAGTTCATATTCAATGAATAGTTTCCATAGGGTAAGGGTTGGAGAAAAGGTATGTGAAGAGGTTTTCTGCTCCAAATTGTGATGAAGCACTTGCAGCTATCACTCTGAGTTCCAATAACTAGACAAGTTGCATGGACATCAAACAGAACAAAAAACTGCATGGGATATGTAATGAACTAGCAGTAAATGAGAGGGTGAAATTCCAGATAACAGGAAATTTTGCTTAGGAGAGAGAATCTACCTTTTTTCCCTTGGTGCATTTGCTAATTAAGGGTGCATGGCAGAAAGCTAAATATTTGGTCAATGGGCCCAAGAAGAAGGCTGTATTAAAAAGCAGGCAAACCTAATCTAGCTTCTCCAGTCTTACAGGAATGGAGAGATAATCATTAGAGACTCAAGTGAGTCAAAATTTCAGTAGAACAGAGGAAGAGAGAAGTGAGCTTAACAATTCATTACATTTTCCTCTAATGATATTTACAAGGATTCTGAGACTGTCAGGGGCAGATGCAAATTTCTACATTGAAAAATACAGAAAATTATAAGAAAGAAATTAGAATAGACTCAGGTAAATTTGCACAACTTCATATTATAGAGATGGAAATTCTGTCTCAATTTAGTTTTAGATACAATTGCATTCCAATTAAAAGCATATTCAATTTTTAATGGCCAATAAGAAATATAAATTTTATTTATTTGTAATTTATAAATTACAAATAAATTTACAAACACTGAGTTCAACAAACTCATAGGAAAATAATTCTGGAGGTCTTGAAATATCAGCTGGATATCAAGATATATTGGAAGTCTAAATTAATTAAGACTATAGGATATCAATTTGTGTTCAGACAAAATGACCAGGAGAATAAGTCCAGAAACAGATCCAATTATGTATACACACATGAATTATGAAAAAGGCATCACATTAGAATGAGAAATGATGACCTTTTAAATAAATGGAATTGGGTCCACTGGATATCCAAAAGGAGGAGAATGTTTCTGTACCTCTATCTTTCATAATATAGAAAATCTTATCCCTAAAATATTATAAATGTGCATAAAATGGATGAATAAAACTGCTTTAGGGGATTATCAGACAAATATGGTTATGATCTTGGGGTAGACAAATATATCCTAAGCAAGACACAAATACTACCAACTAAAAAGAAAAAATAACCAATAGTGCTCATTTTGGCAGAACATACACTAAAATTGGAACAATACAGAGATTAGCATGGTCCCTGCACAGAGGATGACATGTAAATTTGTGAAGCATTCCATATTTAAAAAAATAAAATAAAAAAATAAGATCACCTAAATTGTAACTTTAGTCTGATGTTAATCAAAAGAAAAACTCACATAGTTGGGAAAGATATTTTCAAATTTCAATGATTATTTTCAGTAAATGTTTTTGAACAAATATTTCAACTAATATTTGTTTTAGTAAATTTAAGACAATGAAACAATGTAACACACACTGTGTGACTTACACACAAAAATTAATTTCTCAGTTCTGAGACTTCATCATAGATTAAAGTGCCAGCATTGCTGTGTTCTGAAAAGAGCCTTCCTTCTAGCTGGCAGTCAGCCAACTTGCCACACCCTCACACTGTAGAGAGAGGAAGCACTAACATTTTTCCTTTTCTTATGCAAGGTCTGATCCATCAGGAGAGTTCCACACTCACATCTTCAACTGAACTTGATCACCTACCAATGGTCCTACCACTTAACAGCATTGCCTGAGGAATTAGGTACTCACATATGAATTAGAAGAAGATGCAAACACTCATACCATAATGGCTTATAGTAGTGAGTATGAAAGTATTTGATGTAGTTTGGATCTGAAATGTCCCCCCAAGGCTCAAGCATTAAAGGTCTCTAGCCTGTGGCACTCCTGGGAGGAGATGAAACTTTTTTTTTTTTTTTTTTGTAGTAGGGATTGGACCAAGGGAGGATTCTACCTCTGAGCTATATCCTCAACCCTTTTTATTTTAATCTTGAAACAGGGTCTTGCTAAGTTACTGCACACTGGCCTTGAACCTTCTGTGTCAGTGCTAGGATTAGAGGCCTGTGCCACCATGACAAGAAAGGTGGTAGAACATTTAAGAGATGGGGCCTAGTGGGAGGTGTTTACATCATTGGAATCATGCCCTTGAAGAGGACAGTGGAGCCCCAGACTCTTATTCAATTCTGTTTTGTATTGAGACCCTGAGGAGAGCACTTTTGTTCAACTTGTGCTGTTGCCATGATGTACAATGGAGCCAAAAAATCATGAACTGAAATCTTTAATACTTAAGCCAAAATAAACCTTTCCTCCAAAATAGTTGATTATCATAGTTATTTGTATAGTGATAGGTAATTTACTAACACAACATTATTGCATTCAAAAACATATATGATTCTCACAAACACTGTATTATCTGAAATAAGTCAAATTTAATGAAGCACATACTGATCAAATAAAAAATCTATGACACTAATCTATACCATTAGAAGTCAGGATAAAAAGTATTTTGGAAGAAATAACTCTAGCAGAGACAAAGGGGCTTCAACATACTAGTGATATTCTCTTTCTTAATTAGGTGCTGATTACAGAAACGTTAGTTTTGTGAAAATTGTAATCAACACATATCTGATTTGTATGTGTGTGTGTGTGTGTGTGTGTGTAATACTTTAATATATTCTTTAAAAGTTGGTATTTGGTTAGAAATATAAATACTTAAATGATATGACTATATATTGACACATTATTTGTTAAAATGATTTAAAAAGTATCACTTTATTTTTTCTGCATGTCAATTTGAAGCATAATACCAAGTGGAATCTTGTTCCTATTATTTGTGATGTATTAATTGAAAAGATCCATGTTACAAAACTTTTTATACAGAAAGAACCCCAAGTTATGAAGTTGTATGCGTTTTGTTAAACAGCTTTTGGAGGAAAGTATATCAGTATCTAAATACTACAAATATATTTAATAATAACATTATACTTCTCTACCAAATTTATCTTTGTATTTTATCTACTTTGTATATGACTACTTTTGTATACTATTTACTTTGTATATTATCTACTTTTGCACCAGCTAACTAGTGTCTTGTTTGGGAATTATGCATATAGATTAGCCATCTCTATTGAACATTATTCCCAGATGTTAGACTGGAGACATAGGTTAGAATGGTTTAGTTATGGCCTGTCCAGAAGTAGAGAAGAAACACAGACATTTTACTCATGTAAACAGAATTTATTTTGAAAATCAATCATTCATAATATCTGAATACAGCAATTGGCTAAGAATATAAATTAGCTATCAGAATATGTCATCATTTTTCACTTTTCTGCATATGGATAACAAGTCTTGCTAGCACCATTAGTTGAAGAGGCTATCTTTTTTTACAATGTATGTTTTTGGCTCCTTTGTCAGAAATCAATTGGCTGTATGTGGATTTGTTTCTAAGTCTTTTATTTTGCTCCACTGGTCTATATGTCTACTTTTATGCCAATATCATGCTGTTTTTATTACTATGGCTCTATGGTATAGTTTGAAGTTGGGAATTGTGATGCCTCCTGCATGTTTCTTGTTGCTGAGAACTATTTTGGCTATTCTGGGGGGAGTTGTTGTTTTTCCAAATGAATTTAAGAACTTATTTCTCTATCTATGAAGAATGGTCTTGGTGTTTTAATGATTATTGCATTGAATCTATAGATTACTTTTGGAAGAAAGGCCAATTTGATATTTACCCTGCCTATCTGACATCATGGGAGAGTCTTTCATCTTCTAAGATATTCAATTTATTTTTTCAATGTTTTATAATTTTTCTTGTAGAGGTCTTTTACTTCCTTGGTTAGGTTTATTTGTAAGTATTTTACTGTTTTGGAGGATATCATGAGTGGAATTGTTTTCCAGATTTCTTTTTTGGTGGATTTATGGTCGGCATATAGAAAAGCTTCTATTTTTTAAGATTGATTTTGTATCCAGATATTTTGCTGAATTTGTTAATCAGTTCTAAAAAGTCTTTTGGTTGAGTTTATTGGGTATTCTAGTACAAGATTATATAATCTGCAAATAGAGATAGTTTCAGTTCTTCTTTTCCTATTTATACTCCTTTGATTTCTTTCTCTTGCCTTATTGCTTTGGCTGTAGTCTCAAGTACTATATTGAAAAGGAGTGGTGATAGTGAACATCCTTGTCTTGTTCCTTTTTTTAAGGGGGAACTTTCATAGTTTTTCCTCATTCAGTATGATGTTGGCTGTGGGCCTATTGTATATTTCCTTTATGATTTGAAACATGTTCCTCCTATTTATATTCTTTGGAGTTTTTTTTTTTTTTATCATGAATGGGTGTTGTATTTTGTCAAATATTTTTCAGCATCTATTGAAATTATCATGTGATTGTTGTCCTTCATTTTATATATAGGTATCCTGTACCTGTGTGTTGATCTTGTTTTCCATGTTTTGAAAATTTTCTGATACTACTTTTCCAAAAAGATTTTTGATTACTTTTGTTTCAGCTTCTTGCCCCTCTCCTGTGCCTATTATTCATAGGTTTGCCCTTTTAACCTTGGGTCAAATACCTTCAATGTCCAACTCATACTGTCAAATTGTTTTTTTTTTTCCTAAATTATATATTATATGTTCATTTTTGGGGTAGTCTCTTTTTTTTTTTCTTTTTTTTTTGTGGTACTGGGGATTGAACTCAGGGGCATTCTACCTACGAGCTATACCCCCAGCCCTATTTTTTATTCTTTATTTAGAAACCGAGTCTCACTAAGTTGCGAAGTGCTTCACTAGGTAGCTGAGGCTGGCTGCGAACCCAGATCCTCCTGTCTCAGCCTCTCGAATGCTGGGATTACAAGCATGCGCCACCATGCCCAGCTGGGGTAGTCATCTTCTAAGAGTGAGATTTTGTTTTCCATGTGGTCTAGTCTACTGTTAATGGTTTGTATTGATGTCTTCAGTTCATTTATTGCATTCTTTATTTCCTTCAGGGCTTCTTTTTATTTCTGTTCAGGGTATCAGATTCTTTGTTGATTTGATCTTTCATTTCTTTCAGGCATTCTCTGAACTATTTTCTGAAATCCTGTATCAATTCTATTATGAATGTTCTGAATTGTCCTTCTGGCATTCTCTGCAACTCTGTGTTGGTAGATTCTGTTGTGGGATTGTAGAGAGTCATTATTTCCTTGCTATTCTTCTTTCTCATTATTTCACATTTTTTAAGCTTATGTATTTGTTGCTTTTGATGGCTCTCTCTTGTGCTGTCGACTTTCTAAGTCTAATATTTCTCCCTTTATAATATCTTATTATGGTGGTAGAAATTTATTTCAAAGTATGCCTTAAAAGTGAATAATCCCTACTCTTTGGGTATTCTCAGCTTTTTGTTGAGTATTTATTATCCTTTAATGCCAACTTTGAGGACTGTGTACTGTATCACTCCACTATTGTTCTGTCTGTACATTGTCGGTACTGGGCTGCAATTACTACAGGTCTGTCAACTGCAATGGTGATGTTGATGAGTTCTAGCTGTTAAAGTCTGAGGACCTCTCTGTCATCTCCATAATAGGGAGTAGGCTATGAGTGTGAGTAGAGCAATTTGTGTCCTGTGTATTTTTAAACTAGAATATGTGAGGTGCTGGGTTTTTCCATCTGTCAGCCACGATTAGTCTGTCCTTAATATCTGATAGTCCTTCCTGTTAGTTCACCTATATGGTTCAACCTCAGTAGTAGGGGTATAGAGGAGTGAGCTGGTAAATACAAAAGCAAATTATACTGGTGAACTGTATTGTAAATGGTGAAGGGTGAGTGGGAGGAAGGAGCTAGAGTAAAGAATGAAAGAATAGGGTAAAGTGGAAAAAAGAATCAAGTAGAATAAAAGTTTGAGTGTAGATAAGAAATATATAGTAAAGATTAGAGATATTGAAAATAAAGGAGAATCCTAGTAGCCAATGTATATTATTTAGGTATAGTGATATGAAATTGATTTAATAGAAAACACTGGCAGACAGATTCACTGGAATTCCAACAACAACAACAAAAAAAAACAGAACAAGTAAACTCTTGTGTGTACATACACAAGAGGAGAGAAAGAAAAAGAGATAAAAGTAAAAAAATATAAAGTGAATTAAGCCTCTTTGTTGGAAAATAGATGCTTTCCAACCAGGCGTGATGGCGCACACTTGTAATCCCAGCATTTGGGAGGCCGAGACTGGAGGATCCGGGGTCGTGGCCAGCTTCAGCTACCTAGTGAGGCACTCCGCAACTTAATGAGCCCGTGTTTCAAAATAAAGAATAAAAAATAGGACTGGGGGTGTAGTTCAGACATAGAGTGCCCCTGAGTTCAATCCCCAGTACTGCAAAAAAAAAAGAGTTGCTTTCCATTTGGATGTTTCCTCACTGTTTTGTTTTGCTTTCTCTTGATTTGAGGCTTGCCTAGAAGAGTGTTGAAGGAAGCTGTTCAAAACTCTTGTTCAAGCCTGCTTTCCTACCCACTCTGTCTTCAACTTTTCTAAGGAAAAGATGTGCATGGTTGGGCTGGTCCTTGCTGGTGGATGGAAGGAGGCTCTTCTAGGCTGGGGACTAAAAGTGTGGCCCAGGGAGCTTACCCAGCATTCACTATGGCCCAAGGTTCAATCCTCTGCCCTGTGAAAGGGGAAAAAAGGAAAGACTGAAAAGCATAAGACACAGGAAAAAAATCACAAAATGTGTTACAAAAAATTCCTACAAATACCCAGGTACACAGTAGCAAAAAACAAAACAAAACAAAGGTAAAGAGAATATATATATATATATATATATATATATATATATATATATATGTATTGTTGATAGATATATCAACAACAATGAAAAACTCTCGCATTTTGCCTCTGCTTACCTCTTGGTTCTTTCAGGATACTTTTAGATGTTTAAGGTCCACTTATTACAAAGTGTTCTCACATGCTCAGTAATGTATAGCAATGGCATCAGTTTGCAGCCCCAATATTTTGATCTCCTGCAGTGAGTGAAACCCTGTCCCCTTGAATCTGTCTGCCTGTGCAGGTACTGAGTGCTGCTGGGTCCTGTCCCAGTGCAAGCACGGTAACCTGTGATCTCCACTGAAAAGGCTAGGTTGGTCTGTAGCTTTCAGACATGGTGTATTCCTCAGGGTTTTCTATGTTGTTCGCAGCCACAGTTTGCATGTTTTCTCACCCTCTTTTTATGGTCTCTTTTCAGTTACCCCATGAGGATTCTGCACTTACCTCCCTGGGTTTTGTGTACTCACCTGTGCTGCTGTTCATGAGGTAGAACAGAGGTTAGGAGGAATGGGGACGTGGATGTGGTCATCATTTTCTGTCCTGTCGTCACAAGACTGAGTAACTCTCTGGCTGGTGATCTTGATGTCTGTGAAGTAGGTCTGCTGATTATAAGATTATTTGGGGCCTTTATAAGGTTGCTGCCAGTCCTCAGAGTGCAGTCCATGTTCTCATGTTTCCGGTTGGCTTTTTTTTTTTTTTTTTTTTTTTTTAGCCTGTATGTTTAAAGGTGGCCTTGTAGGTAATATTGAGTTTCTGTGTTGTTAGTTCCCACCTCCCATGAGGGTAGTCTGGGATGTGGAATACTGCTCGTTCAGATCTCTCCAGGATGAGTTAGAGGCAGGCCTGTCTAAGTGTCCTTACTCCATCGCCATCTTCCCACCAATTCCCCCAGCCCTATTTTTATTTTTTATTTTGAAACAAGGTAGAACTAAATTGCTGAGGCTAGCCTGGAACCTGCAATCCTCCTGTCTCAGCCTCTCAAGTACTGAGAATACAGGTGTATTCCACCATTCCCAGCTATTTTTCCTCTCATTTCCAACTTACCCATACATTAACAATTAAAGTAGATATCCTATAGACAGCAATTATTTAGATTATTTGAGTATTTCTGGCATAATCAAGGTGTCTAGACCAGTATATTATTGAAATTTTTTTTATAGTCACACTTAAAGCCACCATTTGCTATGTAAAGATTTTTAGCTATTTCTCTCCATATGCTTTCTCTGTTTTGTTTCTTTTCCTTTTCCCTCCAGGAGTCCACTTTCACATATCTTAGGTCATTCACCAGAGTGCTCCACTTCTTTTTTTTTTTGGCACTTCAGTTTGGATCCAATTTCTATATTTGAGAAGAATGATGACTATTGAGATACGCCCATCCTGGTTATAATGGCATTGAGCAATTGTTCATCTCTTATAGTGTGTGTGTTTCTAGAATTTTAGTTATATTATTATGCATACATTATTAAAATTATACATATAGTATACATCTCAGCTAAGTTTTTCTATTTGTCCATGCATGATTTGACATTTTCCATTAGTTTTCATATCAATTATAGCTATTAGAACATATGTATCTGTTTTTTCCAACATTTGTAACATCTTTCATACTGATTTTGTTACTTGTTTATTTGTTAGCAGGGTTGAATTTTCTTTTTACTTTTTTGTCTCTTATTTATTTTAAATTAAATGTCCAAAATTTTAGGATATCAGGAGTAACAGTGGTAAATATTATTTAGGCCTAAAAAGTAGCATAAGTCTTCTTCTAGCCTTTCATTAGTGGCAGGCATGAGCTATCCAGTCAGAAGTAGAGAAGTAGAGTTGAGTTTGGACACTGTAGTCATCATCCCCTTTAGAAATGGGTTACTATCACTCATGCTTACAGAGGGTCTGAAGAATTTCTTTTTTTTTTTTTTTCAGAGAAAAAGACAAAGATTTATTTAGGAAAGTGGGAGAAATGAATTCAAGGGAGAATATGTAACATCTCAAGGAGAGTGTGCCTCTGAGGTCTCACAGTTCTTATTTTATAGGAACTCCCTGCCCCCCCATCATGGGGTGGGTAGGAGTCCACAGCAGGGGTGGAGATCTGCACTTCCTCAGAATTCTCAGAATCCAAACATCAGACATCAGACATCCATGGTTGGTGTCTAGGTGGCGGCTGGGTGGTGACTAAGCTTGACCTTCCTTATGGATCTTTTGTTTACTAAGCATCTCAGGAATCCCAGGTGGAAAGAGGGGCCATTATGATTAAGAGTATGGACCTACTGAGGATTTCTGTCTAAGAAAGAAGCATGCCTTGTAGATTATAGATAAGGATTATCAAGTTTTTAGATTTTAAAACTATAATTCCTGTTTTCTTTCCAGATTGTCTCCTTTTTCAAGTATTTTTAAAATTTTCTCATCCTACCTCATTTCCCCCCTCTGAGACTTGGATCTCTTATTCTTAAGGGTTGATGAAGGAAAAAATCTATCTTCTATAGCTTCATTAATGCTGACAAGGGATGAAGGTCCTGCCTAGCTAGGGATCAAAAGTCTCATCCTAAATGACTTAAAGGAGACAGAGAGAAACCTTAGTTATTGAGTTGGGTTATTTACAGTCCGGTGAGAAGCTATCACAAAAGGACATAGCCCCAGGAAAATGAGGATCAGCAGATTTTTTTTTGGTATGTGCCTGAAGCTTTTGTTGTATCCATCTTGTCAACAAAAGCTATTCATCTGCTTTTTGATAGTATCACAATTGCAGTCGGCATCTCCATTAATAAATTAACATGTTAGTGCATTGTAAAGTAAACCAGACCAAATGATTATCATTTTGCCCTGGACCAACATAGCCAGCTTATTTGGTTATATATAAAATTGTGAAAAGTTCTCAAGACACAAAACCTAAAACACAGAATACAATTTTTGACATATTGGCTGCTATGACCCTATTTATTAGTACTAATAATTTGCTTACTATAAAGGTTACATACCACTGCTCTCTATCTTTTATTTTTATATATTAAGCAGAGTCATTTATAAACCAGGTATCTTTTATTTAGATTTAAGGTTATTGTATCCTTTTTCCCTACTTTATAGGAGACCCCATTAACTCTTTAAGTATCTTCAAAGTTCCTGGTTTAGCAATGATATTCACATAATCAAAAGAAAAACATTGCTAGGTGTTTTGGTGCATTCTTGTAATCCCAGTAGTTGGGAGTCTGAGACAGGAGGATGGAGGGTTTGTGATCATCCTCAGCTACTTAGTGAGACCCACTGAAACTTAGTGAGATCCTGTTTCAAAATTAAAAA
>PVLC010011085.1:24244-48368 GCA_004027655.1 Graphiurus murinus
TAATCCCAGCATTCGGGAGGCTGAGACCAGAGGATCCGGGTTCGCGGCCAGCCTCAGCTACCTAGTGAGGCACTCCGCAACTTAGTGAGACTCGGTTTCAAAATAAAGAATAAAAAATTGGGCTGGGGGTGTAGCTCGGAGGTAGAAAGCCCCTGAGTTCAATCCCTAGTACCGCAAAAAAAAAAAAAAAAAAAAAAAATTAAAAATAGGGCTGGGGCTGTAGCTCAGAGGTAGAATGACACTGGGTTCAATACCCAGTGCCACCAAAAAGAAAAAAAAGAAAAGTTACACAAGAGTAGAAAGAACCAAAATTCTTGGCTTATAGTACATAGGGGAACATAAGTTTTAATTTTTAATTTTGAACAAGACTCAGACATTCCCTTACAGAAAGATGAGGTTTTTTTTTTCTTTTAGGGTATCCAGTGGTCCTAGACCTGTAAAACTTCAAAAGGGTCAGGTTCAGATCCATTCTGAGTTTGTAACAGTCCATGTAGGCTTATGCAATGAAGATATGAAGACAATATCTATCAGTTCAGCTTTTGTTAGAATCATTTTACCACTGACTTCAGATAATTTGGGTGTGGGATTAGTAGTTTTACCTCAGGAGAGCTCAGGATCTATCTTCTCTCTCCCTAAGTTGTCAGGCTGGCCTTTAACTTACTATGCTCCTGCCTCAGCCACCCAAGTTGCTAGGATTACAGGCATGCATCACTGTATCTGGCTATTGACTTATGTTTTACTTTAGTAAAAAAATTAATAATTGGACACCTATGTTATTATGTGGTTAAAGTAAATTTACTTCTCTGCCACAGCTCCTTAATAGCAGGATCTTGAGCAAGGCTCGGTCCTCTGGTGTCCTGCAAGGCAGACAATTCCAAAAGAAAGAATGTGTGGCATATCCCACTTTGCAATATTATATTCTGGAAATTTTGGGTGGTTTGGGTTTTACCTTTTACATTAACTATAAAGGAAAATTTCTTAGAAACACGTGGCCTGACAGATACTGATCTCTTAGTGAAACAAAAAGCAGTGCCTCGAGACAACCCAATTCATTAATCTCTTATAAGCATTAGTCTAGCAACAGGCTTTGCAAGTTTATCTAAATAGCTACTACAAGTAGTCTTTTGCCCACTCCCACCTGGTCTCCTTGGAATTTTTACAGGATACATTAAGCCTCTAACTACTTGAGATAAGATAGAACACTGCTTAAAGGGACTAAACAAATAGTAAAGTTTTTGTTTATTTTTTTTGTTTATTTTTTGTGGTACTGGGGGTTGAACTCAGGGACATTCTACCTCCGAGCTACACCTCCAGCCCTATTTTTTTTTATTCTTTATTTTGAAACCGAGTCTCACTAAGTTGCGGAGTGCCTCACTAGGTAGCTGAGGCTGGCCTCGAACCCGGATCCTCCGGTCTCAGCCTCCCGAATGCTGGGATTACAAGCGTGTGCCACCACGCCCGGCTAATAGTAAAGATTTTAACTAATGGAAAAGAATTTTTATATACATGTTGTAACCTTGACTGGTTGAGGATAACCTTTGGAAAAACAGGTCTGTAGAAATTCCTGTTCTATATGCCTCATTGCAAAAAAATAGTATAAAACAGCGACTAATAAACAATAAAAGAGATACACTTCTTCACTGCATTTGGTGTGAGCATATTTTTATGACCTTGTTTCATTCCACACCTGTCTAGAGACCCCCAACCCCACTGCCTCGAGGGCTGGACCCCAGAAAGTGGCACTCAATATCGGACTCGATTAGGTAAGTTCCCCCTACCAATTTTTATCAGGATTGAGACAGGCAGATCACTCAAGTGTGCTGCAGACCCCCTTTTAGAAATAGAACAGGTAAAGAAGGGCGATAACGTTAAGAGTTAAGGATGGGTCATTTTAAAACAAGCAACTAAAAATGGAGCATTCTGAAAATAAAAAAAGAGTACTAAGGATAAGCCATGCTAAAAGCAAAGAAAGAAGACTTTTTTATAGACATAGCTCTGCATGTGATAAATAAAAGAGGTATCTCTGTCTCTCACAGAAAGTTAAAACAATTTTTTTCAATTTTTGCAAGAAATAGCTCCTGGGTTCCCTGCAGAGGGAACCTTAAGCCTTGAAACTTGGATAAAATTAGGAAAGGACATAAAAACTTATTATTCTCTACATGGATCTAAAAGGGTACCTGCAGAAGTTTTTACTTTATGGAACATTTTTAGAGATGTTTTAGATCCTACCCATGAAGCAGTGTGTTTAGCCTCCAAACTGCAGGAAGCAAAAGAAACCCCTCCAATAAAGACCAAGTCTCCCTCATATCATTCTACTCATAGTAATCAGTCTAATTTGGACTCTGACTCCAAAAATAAATTACTTTCCCCAAATGAGCAACAAACTTTAGAGAAAGCCATAGTTAAATATTGTGAGGAGGATAACTGGCCAGATGACATAAACCTTTCTACTAATGCCAAGGATCCTCCATTAAATCCTAGTGAAAAAATTAAAGTGAGGCACTCTGCAACTTAATGAGACCCTGTTTCCAAATAAAGAATAAAAAATAGAGATGGGGGGTATAACTCGGAGGTAGAATGCCCCTGAGTTCAATTCCCAGTACCGCAAAAAAAAAAAAAAAAAAAAAAAAAATTAAAGAATAAAAAAAGCTTTCATATTGCCAGCAGCTGTGTTTTGTAGGAGCTGTGGAAGAGGCTAGGCAAAATGGGGATTTTACTTTCACTTTTCCCATTGTTAATCTCTATGAGACTGAGGAAGTTCTGCAATGGAAACCATTGTCTTTTAAATTAATAAAAGAATTAAAATCTGTGGTCAGAGACTTCAGGGATAATTCTCCTTATACTATATAATTAATAGATTCTATAGCCTCCAAATGGTTAACTCCTTTTGATTGGCAACAAACTGCAAAATTTGTCTGCCACCAGGACAATACTTGTTATGGAAAGCTGAATATGAAGAGCAGGCAAGGAAACGAATTACAAAATCTCAGAGGACCCTTTCCCAAGTACCTATACCAATGTTAGTAGGTACAGGGAAGTATAGTGATCCAAAACGCCAACTTAATCTTTCCCAAGCAGTTTTAGGGGATGTTTCCATGTGCGCTACTGTGGAATGGAAAGCCCTGCCCCCATCCGACCAGAAAACAACTTTTCTTTCTAATATTAAACAAAAAGGAAATAAGCCTTTTGAAGATTTCTTAGCTCTCTTGGAGGAAACAGTCTCTAAAGTAGTCACAAATAAGGAGGCAGCCAATATCCTTATTAAACAATTGGCTTTTGAAAACATTAATTCTACTTGACAGACTTTACTGAGACCCATAAGAAAGACAGGATCCTTATCAGACTTCCTGAGAGTCTGCATGGACTCTACTCTTGCCCATATACAGGGGATTGCTATGGCTGTAGCCCTACAAGGCCAGATATATACTAATTCTTAAAAGGAATAAACAATGAAAATAATGATAGAGGCCCTCCATGATGCTATAAATGTAATTCAGCTGGACATATGCAACATCAATGTCCACTAATAAAAAATCCTGCCCCCTCTCCTGGGGGTTAAGGAGAAAAACTGCCAACTTCTTTGTGTCCAAGATGCTATAAAGGATTTCATTGGAGAAAGGATTGCAGATCCTGATTTACAAAAGAAAGGACTGCCCTGCCTCCCGTTCAATCACAAGAACAGGAATCAAAAAATGGATTAAGGAGCCAACCCCAGGCCCAACCACAAAATGGGACTACAATCAAGCAAGAGCTCCAGAGAATTATCCGGTAACTCAATTTCCAACTTGGCCAGAGCAACTCCAGGAAGTGCCGGACTAGATCTTTACAGTAATGAGACTATTATTTTAACCCCTGATATGGAAACTACTTTAGTAAGTGAGGCCCTCTGCCACTTAGTAAGACCCTGTTTCAAAATAAGGATTAAAAAAATAGGGCTGGGGGTGTAGCTCAGAGGTAGAATACCCCTGGGCTCAATCCCCAGAAACAAAAAAACAAAAAAAAGAAAGAAAGAAAATAAAGAAATGGATAAAGAAAGTCACACACACACACACACACACACACACACACACACACACACACACACAGCGGAATACTAGTCAGCCTTTACAAAGAGGGAAATTCTACTACTTGTGATAGTAACATGGTTGAACCTGGAGAACATCATGATAATGAAATAAACCAGGCATAGAAAAACAAATACTGCATTGACTTATTTATATATGGAACCTGAATAAGTAGAATTCATAAAGGCAGAGAGTAGAATGGTGGTTATCAGGGATTCGAGGTTGAGGACTATGAGGAGATGTTAGTCAAAGTGTACAAAGATTTGGTAGGCAGGATAAATAGATTCTGTATACTAAACATACAGCAGTGTGACCATAGTTGATAATACTGTGCTGTTTATTTGAAATTTTCTAACAGAGTAGGTCTTAAAAGTATGTGTTACAGAGAGTGGGGAAATCCAGAGGATCATCATAAACTATTTTGAAAATTTGTACTCCAATAAACTGTAAAACATGTAAGAAATCTACAGATTCCTAGACACATACAACCTTCCAAAATTGAACCAAGAAGATATAGAAACCTAAACCAACCAAGCAAGAGACAGAACTAGCAATAAAAAGAAAAACCCAGGCTAAAATGGACTTCCAAGCTGGGTGTGGTAGCGCATGCTTGTAATACCTGTACTTGGGAGGCTGAAACAGGAAGATCCAGGTTCTTGGCCAGCCTCAGCTACTGAATGAGGCCCTCTCCAACTTACTGAGACCCTGTTTCAGAACAAAGAATAAAAAGTAAGACTGGGGATGTAGCTCAGAGGTAGAATGCCCCTTGGTTCAATCTCTCCAGTACTGCAAAAAGGAAAAAAAAAAAAAAGTACTTCCAGCTGAATTCTACAAAACACAGAAGAACTACACAAAATATTTCACCAGTTATTCTGTGAAATTGAAAGAGATAGAATTCTTTAAAACTTCTTCTATGAAGCCAGTATCACCATAATACCCAAATCAAATAAAGATTCCTCAAGAAAAGAAAATTACAGAAAAATATCAGTGATGAACATAGATGCAAAAATTCTAAACAAAATACTAGCCATGTGCATTCCAAGCCACATCAAAAAAATTATAAACCATGACCACCTGGTTTCAATCTCAGGAATGCAGGACGGGTTCAATACACACAAATCAATACATGCTATTCACCACATAAATATAACTAAGGACAAAATCACATTATCATCTCAATAGATGCTGAAAAAGCCTTTGACAAAATCCAACCCCCATTCATGTTAAAAACACTGCAGAAAATAGGAATAGAAGGAACTACCTTCAACATCATTAAGGCAATATACAAAAACTCAAATCCAACATCATATTGAATGGGGAAAAACTGGGAATTTCCTTTAAAATCAGGAATGAGACAAGGATGCCCACTATCACTACTCCTTTTCAATAGAGTCCTCCAGACTTTTACCAGAGTGCTAAGACAAGTGATGGGTACCAAAGGAATTCAAATAGGAAAAGAACTAAAATCATCTCTATTTGCAGATGGCATGATTCTATATTTAAAAGACCCCAAAAACTCAATGAAAAGACTACTTGAACTGATTAACAAATTCAGCAAAGTAGTTGGAATAAAAGCAATCTAAATAAAAAAGTAGCTTTTCTATATGCCAACCATGAATCCAAAAAAAAGAAAGAAAAGAAAAATCCAGAAAACAATTCAATTCACAATAACTTCAAAACCAATAAAATGCCTTGGAATAAACCTAACCAAGGGAGTTACAATGAAAATTATAAAATCTTAAAGAAAGAAATTGAAGACCTTGAAAGACAGAAAGATCTCCCTTGCTCTTGGATAGGCACTATAAATATCAGCAAAATGGGCATTCTACCAAAAGTGAAATACAGAGTCAATGCAATCTCTATCAAAATATCAATGTTACTCTTCAAAGGCCTAGAAAACTCAGTCCTAAATTTCATATGGAGAAACAAAAGACCCATAATAACCAAAGCAATTTTCAGCAATAAGAACCAGGCAGGAGGCATCACAATTTGTGACTTCAAATTATGCTACAAAGATATAATTATAAAAACAGCATGGTAATGACACAAAAACAGAAACATAGAACAATGGAACAGAACAGAAGATACAGAAAAAAATCCATACACTTATAGATAATTGAGTTTTTAGAAAGATGCCAAACACTTAGTTGGAGAAAAAACAGCCATTTCAATAAATGGTGTTGGGAAAACTGGTTATCCAGTTGTAGAAAAATATAACTAAATCCTTACCTCTCACCCTGCACAAGAGTCAACTCAAGATGGATAAAAAACCTGGAAATTAGCCCAGAGTTTTTGAAGCTACTAGAGGAGGGCATAGATTCAACACTCCAATATATTGACATAGGTAGAAACTTCTTCACCAAGACCCCCATAGCTGAGGAAATTAGAACAGTAATTAATAAATGTGATAGCATTTAACTAAAAAGTTTCTGCTCATCAAAGGAAACCATCAAGGGTCTAAAGAGAAAGCCTACAGAATGTGAGAAGGTCTTTACCAGCTATCCCTCTGATAGAGGACTGATATCTAGAATATACAAAGAACTTAAAAGACTTTACACTAAAAAAAAAAGAACAATCAAGAAATGGGCAATGCAATTGAATAAACACTTCACACAAAAGAAGGAATACAAAAACAAATGGCCAATAAATATATTTAAAAAGCTCAACATTATTAACAATCAGGGAAATGAAAATCAAAACTATACTAAGATTCCATCTAACCCCAATCAGAATGGCCATAATCCAGAAGTCAAAAAACAATAAATGCTGGTGAGAATGTGGAGAATTTGGAACTCTTCCATACTGTTGGTGAGATTGCAATGTGCAGCCACTGTGGAAATCAGTGTGGAGATTCCTCAGAAAGCTGGGAATGGATCCACCATATGATCCAGCTCATGATATCAATCCTTCTTGAATAGTACTTAGTAATTTTAAGTACACTATGTATAAGATAAAATAATAAAGAACAAATACTCATCAATAGAGCACTTCAGAATAAATACCTTGTAAAGTCATTATGAATGCTAACTAAGGTACTAAGTACTCACTAAATAAAGATTGCTAGAGGTTAGAAAAATGTCCCTCCTAGGCTTAGTCCATAGACAATGGCATTATTGGGAAATGGTGTAACTTTTGAGAGATGGGTCCTAATTGAAAGTCTCCTGGTCTTAGGATAAAGTCACCTTGAAGTGATTATTGGGAACCTGGACATTTCTCTCTCTTTTTGTTTCTTGTTTGCCATGGTGTGAGCAGTTTTCTCTAACATGTGCTCCATAATGTGCTGCTTTGCCACAGGTTCAAAATCAATGGGGCCAACCAATGATGGAAACATCCAAAAATGTGGTGCCAAAACAAACTTTTCTGTTTTATTTTATTTTATTTTATTTTTTTACTCTCTCAGGTTTTGTTACATTAATGTAAAGTTGACAGACTAAATAAGTTTCCCAATTTTTGAGTTTCAGGGGAACAACAAATAAGGAAGTGGAAAACCTAGAATTTTCCTCAAAATCTATCGGCAATCAAATATTTATTCTATATACATCTGATTCTTTGTTTTTCATAACCTTCATCTCTAATGGTTTAAACATTGTGAGGCCTATTGTTTTTATTACATGCATTTTTCATTTAATTTTTAAATTAATCTCAAAGCTGAGTGTGCTAGAAATTGTTAGCAAAATAATTTAGGCTTAGGCAAAAACTTATAAAAGTGTATTTTGGCTGTTCTTGGGCATGAGTGAGCTTAGGTGGCTTCTGTTTTTTGAATAGTTGGAAGAGTTGCAACACACCTGGAGGCTCCTCACCAGGGAATGTAACAACACAGTGTAATCAGTAAGCATTCTCCAAGTGCTTTGTTCTTGCTTGTGAATCTCAGCATGAAAGTAGTATACCTGGGCTACTGCTTTATTCTAAAAAAAATACAAAAAATAAGAAAACCATGTTTCTTATAATTTATAACTATACAAGAATTGAAATAAATATATAAAACAACAAATGGAATGTGATAAATTTGAATTAAAATGATTTTGTTTTTCTTGTAATACCTGAAGAAGAATCAGTGTAATCTTTCATTTTCTCTGTGTTATTATTCTTTTTTATTTTAGTTTAATAGAATGCTGAGAGCTCTTTCAGTTTTGCTTATTTAAATTGTTTCAAAATAATGATTAAATATACTTTCATTAAACATTTTACATGTTTACATTTGACCTCATAAGAGGAATTCTGACAGCACTCAAAGATGTATTCTTGAAATATTTTACTTGGGGGCCTGGTGGAAAGTGAAGGTTTTATAAACAATATACTAAAATTCTCCACAGTCATATACCTAGAAGCAGAAATATACACACAATTCATCCCTTAACATCTTTTCCATATCCGAAATGTAACCATTCCAATCAAATACGGTGGATTATTATAGCTCCCTGCTACACCTTGTGCCTAATAGGCATGTTTTTGGTAATCTCCATACAAAGTTTACTTAGGTGTTTTGAGGGAAAAAAAGCAGTAATGACAAAAAGATAATCCCCCCCACACATGGAAATACAGGGTGTAGCATAGTAAATAATGTAAATTTTGAACCAGAAAGACTTGGATGTTGACTAAGATTAATTAGTCCTGTGATTATACAACTGTGGGGCCCAGAGGAAGTACAGGCCAGTGTTGAGGACCTGACCCTGCTCAACCCACATAGCCACAGATGTGTATATAATTACATACATGACTAGGTAGTACATAACACACATGCACACGTTACTGGCATGATATGCATTATTTTGCCAGGAATCCTATATAAGAAAGAGGTCTGCAAAATCAAGTTGTGGTTGCTTTCCAGAGAGCAACTCCATGCATACTTTCTTCTCATTGGGGATCTCACAACTGAAACATTCCCTACAACAGCACCTGGCCCCTGACAGGCCCCCTGACAGGGCCCCTGACAACAACTTACATATGTTTTCCTTTTGGGTTTCTTGTACAAAGCAGGGGATGTAATATGCACTTTGAAGAGTGATTCCCAGCACTCTCAAAGGAATGTATGTGACATCTTTCCACAGCTGTAACAAAATACTGGAAAAATATTAATTTAAAAGGAGAAAAAATTATTTTGGCTTACAATTTTGAAGTTTTCAGACTACATGACACATGCATGGTGGGGAAAACCTGTTCACCTCATGGTGGCTAGTAAACAAAAGCAGAGAGAGGACAGGGCCTATGCCCAAATATCCCTTAAAGGACACACTCCCAGAGACCTAATTTCCTCCAACTAGTCCTACCATGTAAAGTTCCACCACCTCCAAGTAGTGCCATACATCCAAACCAAAACAACATAGTTTATATGAAATCATCTATCCTGGCAATAATAAAATGATACAAGTGTCCACAAATATTTGTGTATATATATATGTGTGTGTGTGTGGTACTGGGAATTGAACCCAGGGACATTCTACCTCTGAGATATACTCCCAGCCCTATTTTATTTTTTATTTTGAAACATCATCTCATTAAGTTATAGAGATCCTCATGAGGTTTCTGAGGTTAGTCATGAACCTATGATCCTCCTATCTCAACCGCCCAAGTACTGAGATTATGGGCATGAACCACCAGTATTTTATATTGAAAACACAAACAATATATTTTTGAAGATTTGAGCTTAAACAATTAAAATATTTTTGATAGCTACTCTGCTTTAATTTTTAGTTTCTACTAATCTCTGCTGTTTATTTGCATATGTACTTGTTTTAAAATATCAAAGAAATTTAATATACTGCAGTAAAATAAGCGCCTTTGAAAATCTCATGGAATTGATGTCAATGTTAGATAAACCTTTCCCACACACCCTCTAGCTCCATACCCTGTAGCCCTCAAAACCAATAAAAAAATCTGAAATAACACAGGAAATCTTTCCAATTTCAGTGTAGACTTTTTTTTAACCAATAACAAGAACACTGTTTCCTACATTGTCTAACAGAAAAGTAAAATATGGTAGCACAAAATTCTACACGTTTTCAATATTTAAAAGACTCTGTAAGCTGGGCATGGTGGCGCATGCTTGTAATCCGAGCATTTGGGAGGTTGAGACCGGAGGATCCGGGTTCATGGCCAGCCTCAGCTACCTAGTGAGGCGTTCCGCAACTTAGTGAGACCCTGTTTCAAAATAAAGAATAAAAAAATAGGGCTGGGGATGTAGCTTGGAGGTAGAATACCCCCATTACCGCAAAAAAAAAAAAAAAAGACTATATATTCAAAGTTAAAATAACTCCAACTTTTATAGCTATGCATATTATCTTAAAGCAACAATATATTTTCAAATTTTCATATATACACTCTCAAAGGTTCTCCAGGTGAATTATATGAATATTTTCTAATGAAAAATGTTCAATATTTCAAACCAACAAGTGCCTATGTATTCATGACCTTTTCTATATTTAGTCCAGCCTTCAAGATTCATTCACTCTGGTCCCAACTATATTCTGCTATTATTATATACATAGAATTTTCTGCTGTTCTTACAAATGAAGTTATATATGTTGATTAACATTTAAACCACTATTTGCAAACTTATCTCTGCAATTTCTTTATCGCACAGATTTCCAAAATTCTCCCACAACCCCCCTGCATAGCTGGTTCTGTTCTCCAAAGGAGAGTTCCACTAATACTAAATCTTATTCCTGAATTCCCAAAGTTTCAGCAATTATTCTTTCTTCTGAACATCTGTTATAACATCTGTACTTCCCTTGTTCACAGGCAAAATCTGAGTTTCTGATAAAAACTGAAAAATCTCTGAATAAAATAGAATATTTCATTTTCATTCTAATTTTTGTGGGGCTGATTGAATTAATACATCAACATAAGACCCTAAAATAGATGCTTATTTAGGGTGACTCAACAATTAAAATAGAAAAGTGTATATAATTTTCCATTCCTTTACTTCTATTCTAATTTTACTCTTCAGTACAATAAACACAAAAAATATCTTAACTAAAAATTGCCTAGACATCCTATGACACAGCTTTTAGTTCAACTGTCAGTTATGATATTAATTAAGTCTCCTTGAAAAAAAATTTCTCTCAGGCTCAGTAGCATCAACTTTCAATAAAGAAACTTAATATTTCCTAATTGTTCAAATTGGTCTTTCTTTTTTAGCTTTATTGAGGTATAATTAATATACAGAAAATTGTATTCATTTAATATATTACATCTTCATAAGTTTTGACATATGCATATACCCATGATACCATCACTATAGCTCAAATATTAAACATATTCATTGACTCAAAAGTTAATTTCCTTGGCTATGTTTTTGGGTATTTTTTCTTTAAAAACACCTCACATAAGGTCTATCCTATAACACATTTTAAAGTACATGATACTTTATTGTTAACTTTGGATTTCATTGTACTGCATAGTTCTAGATCTTATTCATTCTACATAATAATCTACATGATAATCAATTTTTTTCTCCCTCCCTCAAAATAGAATAAAATGAAGCAATAATTCTATATAGTTGAAAGTTTAGAGTTAAATTAATATGACACAGTCAAACTTAATATTAAACCAGTGACTGACATGAAGATAATTTTGCTGGGGTACATCAGTAAAGGCTGAGTCCTGATGGTCATGATATAATCATGTAACATAGCATAAAAAGCATAAATAAATCCAAGTCATGTAGTGTTTACAAGTGTGTATCAGTTCCCAAGAATGGGAAAGTGCACTCAATTACCACAAAAATATTTACATTAGATAGTAAAACAAAGAGGGTGCCCAGAGCAGTGTTTCTTGAACTACCTGTTGAGAAAGTTCTTTTGTTTTCAGCATATTTATTATCATTGCCAATTTCAATCATTGCCATTATGGAGCCTTTTCCCTATGACTTCTAAATCTTTTATAGTTTTAAATCTAAATTTAGGTCCTTAATCCACTTTGATTTAATTTTTGTATACAATGTTAAGCAGGAGTCAAAATGTATTCTTTTGCATGTTGATATCCAGGTTTCCCAGCACCATTTGTTGAAAAGGCTGTTCTTTTCCCAGTGAAGTCTTGAGGCCCTTGTCAAAATCATTTTCCCATATATTGGAGGGTTTATTTCTAGGCTCTCTGTTCTATTCCATGTGTCTGTATATCTTTATGCTGTTGCTTATCAATTTGGTTAACGAAAATTTATAGTAAGCAGTGATATCAGGAAATGGATCCTCAAACTTGTTTCCTTTTAAAACAATTGTTTTGGATATTCAAGATCCTTGAGATACCATATGAGTTTTAAGATATGTTTTTCAATTAAAAAAACATGCTATGGAATTTTGATAAGGATTGCATTGAATTTGTAAAATACTATGGGTAGTACTGATATCTTAACAATATTAAATATTTCAAACCATGGGTAAAGGATGTTTCTATTTATTTTTTCTTTAATTTCATTCATCAAGTTTTATAGTTTTAATTGTACAAGTATTCCATTTCTTTGGTTATTTCCTAAGTAATTTATTCTTTTAATGCCATTGTAAATTATATTATTTTCACAATTTTTTTTGAGATTGTTCAGTACTAATGGTTAGAAATGCAACTTATTTTTGTGCAGTAATTTTATGTATTGCTACTTTGCTGAATTTACTTACTAGTTCTGTCAATTGCATGTGCGGGCATATTTTCTAGAGTTTTCTACATATAAAATTATAACATCTGTGAAAGGAGATAATTTTATTTCTTCCTCTTCAATTTTGAGACATTTTACTTATTTTTCTTAACTAATTTTTCTGGCTTGTACTTCTTATATTGAGCAGGAGTGGTAAAAATGGGAGTCTGCCTTGTCTCTGATTTTTTTTTTTCCATTGACTCATTTTTATTGAAAACGTGTAAGAATTCGTACAATTTGCTCCTATTTTGTGTAAGTATGCCAACCACCATTTGCTTTTTCTTTTGACAAAGTGAAACTTTAGGTTTACTTGCAATTAAATTTAATCTAACAATTGCATATTTGTTAGTTAAAATGAAATAACAGTGATTAACTAACTTATATCTTAGAACCTGAGACTCTGCTAAAAGGAGATTCCTTCTTTGTGGAAACTAATAATAAGGGGGTGGGAATATGACTAGCAAGCAAACCACCCATCCCTGATAGTGTGTGTACTCCTTATGAGCCCAGTCCATCTTGTGAGGAAAACATCTACACATGTTTACACTTTTGGTCAAAGTTCAGCACAGCTTATTTCACAAGGTCCACTGAGTTGAGGCACAATTCTTCCCTTGTCTACTTCTTCCTCTCTTACTTCTCTCTGCCCATTGGTTTCCAGTTTCCTGCATGGTACCTCATCTTCCATCTCTCTTTACTATATGTGTATTCTGCTGGACTGTCTCAATGCCTCTGGACCTTGACTTATTCTTTTCCCAAGAGCACATGCATTTGTCCATCATGATGGATACCTTAAATAGACACTAAAGATATCACTTCCCCTAACACTCACTGATATTCTCCCATCCCTGGTGACTCCAGTAAACTTCCTAAGACCTCTGATGAAATTGAGAATTACCTTTATGAATTTGTTGAGAGAAGGAGACTATTCAATCTATTCAGCACTTAGCCAGACACCTATCTAAGTAATTTAATGCAAGTCTTTTGTTTTAATTTTAGAAATCCAGTCTTGTTTTTCTTCTCATTAGTTGGCTTAGATGGCTGTTTATTCAATGCTGCATTCAATGCATCACCTGAATGCATTTCAAAGTTTTTGAAAGTTAAGCATTTCTATGAATTACTTATAATTCCATCTAATTTACTCAAACTGAAGTTAGAGAAAAGAACACAAAGCACACTTCAAAAAAATGTGGTAAAATTATAATAATGGAATAGCAACAGCCCTGACCACCCATATAATGAGACTTCAGCTCCCCTAAAATGTGGTGCAACACATGTGTCAGTGGCAACCCAAGACTGAGATCTAATTAGGGCTCATTCAGCCAGTCTGACTATGTGTTTCTTGCTTGGTGACAAATCTGTTCATTTTGCAACAACATTTCTGCGAACATCCAACAATTTGTTTCTGAGCCTGAAGCAAAATTTAAAAATATATAATTCTATGGCGTGATGAATACGTGTTGACATACACTCTGCTCCTCTACTCTTTAGATGAAATTTCCAGGCCTGTTTAATGAATCAGTGAATTCAGTCAATTAATATTTTTGGATACTAATTTGGCTTGTTTGTTTACTTTACTGAAGACAATTGATCAGTGTTTAATTAGTATCCAATATTTTTGGATACTAATTTGGCTTGTTTGTTTACTTTACTGAAGACAATTGATCAGTGGAAAGGTAATTGATTTGATTTAACTAAGGAGATCAGTTGTGTATGGAGCCTGCATCTGATTTTCAAAGACTAAACATAGCAAGGAAACAGTTTTAAATAGGAGAAAGTTCTGGTGTTTTGTCACGAATTTGCTGGGTGATCCTAGCAAAATCACATGACTCTTTTTTTAAACTTTCATTTGCTTTATCAATATTACATCCTAGCCAGAATTGGTGGCACACACTTGTAATTCCAGTACTTGGGAGGATAAGACAGTATGATCACAAGTTTGAGGCCAGCCCCAGTAGTTTATGGAGACCCTCAGCAACCTAGTAAGAACTTATGTAAAAATAATAAATAAACTAGAACAGGGATTGTAGCTTGGGTCTAGAATGCCCCTGGATTCAGACTCTAGTATCAAAATACTTTTTTAATGTTTCCTACATATTTTCTTCACAGGCAAAACAAAAGGAAATAATAGTGTTGACTTTGTTGAAAATTCTTATAATCAGACATATGGAACAGAGAAGGAATACCAGGTATCACTTAGGAAAGAAACTATATTTTTAAAGAGAATATTTTGATAAGACCTGAGTCTAGTGGAAAACATGTGTATCCCTAAAATCCTAAGCCATCAAAAGCTCTTGAGTATACTATAATGTGAATTTATACAAAAAAGAGAACTGTAAAGAAACCTGCAATTTTTCTTCTCAGATATTGGGAAAACAATATGAGACAGAGACGGGATTATATGAAAAGGAAGGAAGTTGCTGATATCGTTGTAGCCAAATTTTTACAACCAAAGGCATATGATTTAATTTGAATTCCTTTGTCTTTCTTTGTATAAATTATTTTTCATCCTCCTTCTTCCCTCCTTCAGAGAAAATATATACTGTCAAGGAATACAGTGCTGTCAATTTAATTTAACAATAAGATTTATTATGATGAGAACAGCTAATGTAGAAGCAGTTTCTTGGATATTATTGGGGTCCTGAAAAAATATTAACTCTAATAAATGCACTAAAACCTGAAGTAATCATTGGCCATCCTTTGGCTTCATGGAGCTTACATGTGGCAAATGTTATTATTAGCAATTTATTAATTCATTTAGAACTTCCAAGTCTATAACCTGGGTTACTAGTGACTATGACTTTTCAGAGGCACATAGTTAAATAGTCACAGGGACAGAGTGAGGACTCAAGTAAGACATCTGGTCATGTTTATATTCTAGATAATATTGACTATTAAAATTTCCCAGCTGACATTATCTGGAAAGCATTTAAAAAACTACAATACTAAGACCAAAGACTGAATGGCAATTGCAAAATCATAGGATCATTGGTCCAATTGGGAGGTAACTTAGAAGTCCTGAGTTTCTAGCCTGGTTTCCTAGTCCCACAAGCATTTTTTTTTTATTACTTTGTGTAGTGATCCACAGGACAGAATGTAGAATGTAACTCACTAATTAGATGTGTGAATATTAGACTCATAACTGGAGCTAGTTAGGAATTCTAAGAGTTCTAGAATTCCAACCTTGATATAGTGACTCAGAGCCTATCTTTCCTCATACATAAAAAAAAAAAGAATTGGTAGTAACAATTTTCAGGTTAACAAATCTAAATTGTACGCTTCTTTCCCATAGTCCATCAATTATTTCAGGCTGTGATATTTGATCACTGGTATCATAATCTCTGTTGACCCTAGGAAAAAAACACTTCAGAATATAGTCCTTTGTCCTCTGGTGATTGTAAAATAAATGCATCTCCATGCATGAGAATCTATACTGTTTACTAAATGGGCTAAGAATGGCTTTGTTCTAGTATAAGCCTATGGTACCTGATATAGGCCTATGTGATCAGTTCTCCACATTTTTAATTCTGCATTTTATGATTTATACAAAATAGTAACTTGCAGCTCAGCATATAAGTATTCTCTTTAATTCAATGCAAATCTATTAAGCTATTTTTTACTCTTTCTTTTTTTGAGTGGTACATTTTACACACATAGAAGGGCAGGGAAGAGAACTGTGCTGCACATGATATTGACCATACTTTAAAATAATATTTTTTGTTTGTGTGGCACTGGGGATTGAACCCAGAGGCACTCTAACTCCAAGCTATAACCCCAGCCCTATTTTTATTTTTTATATGGAAACAGAGTCTTACTAAGTTGCAGAAGGCCTCACAAGGTTGCCAAGGCTGGCCATGAACTTGCTATCCTCCTGTCTCAGTATTACAGGCGTGCACCACCACATCCAGTGAAACTTGCTTTTTTTTTTAATTATAATTGGCACATTGTAAACATATATCTTTGTTAGATACAAGCTGATAAAGGCATATATGCACACATTTCTCATTTAACCCCTTCCCTAGTTCCCATCCTGCTCCCTCGTCCTCCCTCCTTCTCAAGTTCAGTTTAGTGATTGACCTTGATATATTTGTGAAAGTACATCGTGTGTATTAGGATGATCCCCGCCCCCTGTCCATCCCCTTCGGTTAAGTCCATTTCTTTGCTTATTGAGGGTCTCTTCTTTTTTTTTCCTGGAGACCCTCTTATGTCTCTGATTTTAAAGGAAAAATTCTCAATATTTCATTAGTAAGTATAATGTTCACTGTGGGTTCGTTCATCTATTGTTTTTATTTTATTGAAGTAATTTCCTTCTATTCCTAGTCTGTTGAGTGTTGAAAAAGTGTAAAGTCGTAAAAGGTGTTGAATGTTGTCTTTTTGTAACATTAATTGATTAAACTTGTGTATGCTGGACCATTTTTGTATTCCAGGAATTAATTCCAGTAGTCATGCTATCTAATCCTTCAAATATGCTACTGCATTCAACTTGCTAGTACTCTTTTGAGGAATTTTGGACCAATCTTCAGAGGGGATATTGATATGTAGTTTTCCTTTCCTGTAGTCTTTTTGATTGACTTTTACATCAGAATAATGTTGGCCTCATAGAACGAGTAAAGAAGTGTTCCTGCCTCTTCAATTTTGTGGAAAAGTTTGAGGAAGATTGATTTATTTTTCCTTAAATTTTTGGTAGAATATCATTACTGCCATCAAATCTTATTCAAAAGAAATTCCTTCCTATTCACATCTTTATTCTCCCTTTTCTAGATTTGAAAATATCTCACCTTGAACTATGCAATAAAGTTACTACTTTAGGGATGGTATAGCAATAAGAGAAGAATTCCAGTTCCAGTGATAACATTAGAGTTCAAAGTTATTAACTTACAGCTTGCACTACTCATCTCTGAAATTTTATCTGTTGCTTCCACTGTTATTTCTCTTTTACCTGATCCTTTGTGTACTCTAGAAATTCCCTCTTGTTGTTCTTTTTCTGGACTAGAGTAGTTACCTCTGAAACACACACACACTTCTATACTTAGCCAAAGGCTGGGGATTCTCCCAGATTTCTGAAAGCTTCCTTTCTATGCAGCATCTGTACCCAATATTATCATTCACATGTTCCAACCACCCAGCCCTTTTGAATCTCTGAAATCAGTCTCCTAATAAATATCAGAAACGCTGGGTTCTAATTTCCTGTGTTTATGCTGAAAACTGCTCCAGATAATAAGCTGGTACTTTCTTTGGGTTTATTCTATTTGTTCCCCATCTTTTTTTTTTTTTTAAGAAATCATAGTCCTCTGCCACCTATTTTGTAATGTCTAAAAATACTTTCTGCCAGGTGTGGTGGCGCATGCTTGTAATCCCAGCATTTGGGAGGCTGAGACGGGAGGATCCGGATTCGGGGCCAGCCTCAGCTACTTAGTGAGGCACTCCGCAACTTAGTGAGACCCTGTTTCAAAATAAAGAATAAAAAATAGGGCTGGGGGTATAGCTCGGAGGTAGAATGCCCCTGAGTTCAATCCCCAGTACCGCAAAAAAATAATAATAATAAAAATACTTTCGATCACATATTTTGGCATTTATCTGGTTATTTTGATAGAAAGGAAGGGTAGCCATTTTACTTTATCTCATTATTTTGTTTTGAGTTAGATAGATAGCTACACTTCTGTTTGCTATGTGAAATATTGAAAAGCTTTCTTTATGCAGTGTATAATAGTTTCTGACTCCATGTTAGCATAAGCTTTATTATAAGCACATTGGGGCAATGCTATGTAAACTTCATTCTATAGTTTAATAGCCAATATTATACAGAGTATTTATCATGTGAATACACAAATTACATATTATGTGAATACACAAAACTTCTAATTATTATTGTTATTAACATAACTTTGATGTCAACTGAAATGTCAGAATAGACATGGTATCTTAGATAGTTCTAGTCTAAAATATTGAATGTCTCCTGCTTTTTAAGAATCAAGGTTTGAAATATATGTAGAAATTAACAATGAGAAGAGGCTTGGAAAGGCATTTTTGGCAAAGGAAATGGCCCATAGACAATAGAATCATAGTACTATCTTGTACTTAAAGTGGCTTAATACCATTGGAGTATTCTGTAGAGAGATATGAGTACATTTAGACTTTCTTCCTGGAACAATACATATAATAAAAATAACAAGAACACATTTTTTATTTGGCAAGATCATTCTCATTATGTTGGAAGATTTCATAGGAAAAAAAGCCATCAGAAGTAGGAAATCAATGATAAGGAAATAGTTATCTGCTCAAATAACGTTATTTCCATATATGAAGGTATCACAACCAGCCTCACTAACATGTATGGGGAGACTGGAGAGGAGAACAGGGTGTCATACTGAGGGAAATATACCAAGTGCTATATGCATGTATGAATGTATCACTTTGAACTCACTATGATATATAATTACAATGTACCAATAAAAGTATATAAATAAAAAAGATCCCTGATTTGAATTATTTTTTCCAATCATTTCTGAGTGTATCTATCACCTCTAAGAAATCTTTTGATAGAATAAGAATAATCATATTGATCTAAGGAGGAGCAACAAAATTATCATAAAGTAATATCTCAGTGGAAGATTGGAATATGGCAGTTTCTCCTTTATTCCCTAAGGAGGGTTCTTATAGAATTATATAAGATTAAAACTGGTCCTTTGAAAAGAATGATGTAATAATAATATAAGTAAATAAGTTAATAGAGAGAAGCTATTGTGCAAATAATATAAATCAAATCAGTTTTCCAAAGGAAATCCTCTTGTATAGACTTCACCTTTTCAAACTTAGAAGAAAAATGTATTATATTTTGAGGTAAAAGAGAGAGGTATAATAAGCTAACAAATCTGTGTCATTTATAGAGCACTAAAATGTCTCCAATCAAAGAAATAAGCATGTTAATCTAAATCTTAATAAATAAATAAATCATGATTCATAATCAAATGTGCAAGAGACTGATAAGCATATTGTCTAAACAGTTATAAATAACAACTGCATATTTTAAAATGAAAATTTATACTTGTTTTTCAACAACATAAATAATAATTACCTCCCTGTAAAAAGTGTCACACTTGCTCCTTGAGTATCCACAAGTTCAGTTTTATTAAACTTGGCATTAAAGATATTGGTTATCATAATGACAGTGATATGGAACTTCCTCTCTGAGTTCATGACCCTAAGTGTCAGCTGTGACTCTGTAATGACAGATAGCACTAATAAATAAAATAACTTCTCTGTTCCACAGTATTCTGCTGTTATGTGACACTGGGCAATATATTATTAAAGATCATTGTACCAGTGATGTATTGAAATAGAACATCACCAGAGAGCCATTTCCTAGGTGATGTATTATGCCTCACCAGGGCTTGATTATCTAAGGATGTATTTCAAAAGCCAAGCATGTGCCTTTTTGAAGAATAAGATCAATTCTTCTTTAATATATATATTATAATTATATAAATAAATATATATATATATATATATATATATATATATATATATATATACATATATGAATAACCTAGCTCATTTTTGGAAAAAAGAAGAAATAAGCTTACAGTAAAAGGCATATACCCTTAGCAAGATGAAGTGTGATTATGGTCTAGGAAATTTATATAAGCCATATATATAAGCATAGAAAAAACACTCATCATAACCATCATGAGGAAGAAATTATATAGTGAAGGGTTTTAATTTTAAAATAAGTTTTGAAACTTCTCTGCCCAAATCCTGTAACTTCAACCTTACATATTTGAGAGTTAAATTAAAAGTAGTGCAGAACAAATGAGGACGATATTAATAATTTTGTGTGCTTAGAAAAATATAAGACATATAAAGGTTGTGAATTCTGTCCTGGCATCTACACAGCTACTAAGATATAACATTTTTTTTCACAGGTTGGGTTATTTGGAGCTAAGGTAACCAATCAATATAAATAATCAACCTAGTCAAACACTGAATGCTGTTAATAAAATAGATTGAATAAATATGAATAAAATAGACTGAGTCTGAATACAAAGGGGCAGGCTGCATCCTGCATGGAAATGCTTGGTCAAGGTCTTGATATGGAGGTGGTAAGCAGGCCAGAGGATACAGTCTGCTCTCTAAACTACAAGGCTCTGGTATGGAGTGTCAGCAGAAAGGAAATGATCATTTCCCTAATTTTTCTCAGTACAAGTGCTTTTAGGTTTTTGATTCCCCAGAACGAATTATAACTTTTGTAATTCTAACAAAGTACCCTATTTGCTTATGGTGGCCTTGAAGTTGGTGGACAAGAAGGCATTGGTTACTTGATAATGTTTAGGTAAAAAGCATTTAATCATTCTCAACCAATTTAATTGGTCTGGTATAACATTCCTTTTCTCAGGTATCCCAAAATTCAGTAAAGTTATTGAACCTGACTACCTGTGAAAATCATGAAATAGATTTAGTTTTTTATATAGTATTAGAAAATGTTCCACATCATTAGCAATCAGAGAGATGCAAATCAAAACCACCTTGAGATTTCACCTAACCCCAATCAGAATGGCAATCATAAAAAACACGAGCAATAACAACTACTGGTGAGGATGTGGAGAAGTGGGAACTCTAATACATTGTTGGTGGAACTGCAAACTAGTGCAACCACTTTGGAAAAGAGTATGGAGGATCCTCAGACAAATGGGAATGAGCCTACCATATGATCCAGCAATACCACTTCTGGTTATCTACCCAAAAGAAAGGAAACCAAACTATCAGACCAACACATGTGTATCTATGTTTATAGCTGCACAATTCACAATAGCCAAACTATGGAAGCAGCCAAGATGTCCATCAACAGATGAATGGATTACAAAACTATGGGATATGTACACAATGGAATTTTACTCAACCATAAAGAAAAACAAAATCATGTTCTTTGCAGGGAAATGGATGCAACTGGAAAACATTATGTTAAGTGAGATTACCAGTCACAAAGAGTAAGGAAGCGGATGCTAGGGAGAAGATGGGGCATAAGAGGGTCTTCAGATGGAAAAGGAGAGACCCTCGATAAACAAAGAAGTTGATTTAACCGAAAGGGATTGACGGGGGGGCGGGGGGGGGCAGGGACACCCTAATGTACATCAAGGTTACTCACTAAATTGAACTTGAGAGGGAGGGAGGGAGAGGGAGCGGGGTGGGAATTGGGGGAAGGGGTCAAATGAGAAATGTGGGCACATATGTTGTTTTAAATTTGTACCTAACAAAGATGTCTGCTTACAATGTATGAATAATAAAAAAAAAGAAAATGATTATGTCTTTATACACATGATACCATACCAAAACCAAATGAAAACAAGTCTCATGTTTACAAATATTAATTGAATTTTCACTAATTAAATGTAAAAGTAGTTATTTTAAAAAGGACCAAAAATATTGACTCTATTGAACTTATAAAAATAGTACATATAAGCTGGGCATGGTGATGCACTTCTGTAATCCCAGGCTGAGACCGAAGGATCCTGCGTTCGCAGCCAACCTCAGTTACTTAGTGAGGCCCTCCGTAGCTTAGTGAGACCCTGTTTCCAAATAAAGAATAAAAAAAAAATAGAGCTGGGGGTGTAGCTCGGGAGAAGAATACCCCTGGGTTCAATCCCCAGTACTGCAAAAAATAAATAAATAAATTAATTAATTAATTAATTAACTAAATAAATAAAGTAGTACCAATAAACTTGCACTTATAAAAATAGACATTCAGTATGTCTACCCTCTTCTTTTTCTTTTTCTTCTTTTCTTTCTTTCGTTCCTTCTTTCTTTAAAAAAAAAAAAACAGCATTTCACGATGACATTTTCCATTTTTAATCCAGGGACTACATATACTATCATCACAATGAAGACTACTTATTAAACTTGTGATCCTCAAGTCCCGCTTATGACCGGCATCAGCCTTTCTTGGGTTAAAACACTAAAATTTGTGTGCTTAACATTCTTCCCAGGTGTTTCCTTTTTTAGCTGGGGCTCTCTTACAACAACAAAAAAGATTAACAAGAGAAAAACACACATAAATAAATAAATATATATATACAAATATATATAAATATATATATATATATACACAAATATATATTTCTCCTATGTTTATATATCATATAACCATGGGAGAAATTTAGGCATAAGTATCCCAAAGGGGAGTTTAGAATTTACCTATCTCAGAATATAGATAAAAAGCTTTTGAGCTCCTCATTTAAAGTCATGGGAAGTAGATTAGGCAAAGTATAATAAATAAGGATAATATTTGTTATGTCAATTAAACTAGTGCTTTCTCCATTGGTAAGAATCTAGTGGGATTAAGAATAATCCTCTTGGGGGAGAAGATCCAAGATGGCGACTGAGTGAACCGTCTTTTCACAAACGCCTTGATTTGGATCTAAATTTACCATAAAAAGATCTTTTCAACAGAAGGAAAAAAGCAAAATTTGAACCACAAACAAATAAAGAAGATCAAGAAAGCAGAGCGGGGACAAGAAAAGACGCCATAGCGCAGCAATCCGCGCTCCGCGCTCTGCGCAGATCCCCGCCAGCCCGGCTCTGCCAGGGCAGGCAGCAGCCGGGCTCTGCGCCGAGGAGGTAGGCTGTGGAAGGGCAGGACCAGGAGCCTTGGGGGCCACCCAGACGCTGGGAACGGCGGGCCCCGGGACACAGCACCCCTGGCACCCCGCGCCGCACCCAGGCGGAGACCAGAACCGTGGGGCATTCAGGGTAGGCACCCGCAGGACTGGGGTCTGTCCCGGCACATTGCCTCAGTGCGGAACTGTGACCGCCCAGAGCCTGAAGTGGGACGCAGCTTCTTGGCGGAGGCCTGGGCCTGAGGTGGGAGCAGAGGAGCTGAGTCCGGGAGGGGCAGGACGAGTCAGCAGGAGCCGGCGGGCCGTGAAGTGGCGGCCCACCATCCTCCCTGTAATCTTTACCCCCTTCTTTACCCTATCCCTGCACCTATCACGGCGACCTCTCACCCAAACTCTATCTCTGAATACACCCTGTCACCCCTAAACCCCAACTACAGAGATTGGACAAGAAAACTTGCAAGAACAGCAAAGATATAAATCAATGAACAGGGAAACCATGGGAAGGAGAAACAACAAAGAAACAATGAGCCACCACAACCCCTCAATAACAGATCTCACCAACCCAGAATGGCAGAGACTACCAGAAGAACAATTCAGAGCTTTAATACTAGAAACAATACAGAATTTCCAGAAAGAATGTAGGCAGAGCTTTAAAGAAATAAAGGAAGACATAAAGGAACAAATGAACAGAGAATTCGAAGACCTAAAGAGAAACCAAACAGAAGCATTGAAGGAAGTAAAAGATGAAATAATCGAAATGAAGGCATCAATGCAAACTATAAACAACAGATTAGATCACATGGAAAATAGAATATCACTCTTAGAGG